>PVLD010003493.1:123269-142144 GCA_004027595.1 Dinomys branickii | reverse complement strand
TCTGGAAGGACTGGACGTCACTGTCAAACAGGCCTTCACAGTTGTGAAGCTGACACCTGGACAACACGGCCACCTGCATCATGGGAACAGCACAGGGGTGACTGGGGACGGGGTCAGGTGTCCGCTACATCTCAGGGCCTGAAACCCCCATGGCAGAGACCACCTCTCAGGGCAGTGGGTGTGTCCCAACATACAGAACTTAGCACAGTGCTCGTAGCAGTGTTGGCACCAGAGCTAAGTACTAGCCGAGCTTCGCTCACGGGGCCACAGTGCTTCCTGGAGAGACCCGGGTACAGTGTGGGCCTCTGGTCATGCTCCTGAGAACCAAGATCTTCTGAAACAAGCATCTTGAGAAATGGGTGTGGCTACATCCTCAAAAGCTGTGAGACCCAGAGCAACAGAACCAAGGCGCCCATGGAAAGTACTAGATATCGATGGGAAAGGGGCTTTTTGTTTGGAGGGAGCCAAATAATAACAGATTTTTTTTGCACCGTTAGGGATTGAACCCACAGCCTTTGCTCTCAGCTATATCCCCAGCCCTGTCCCTTTTCATTTTTAATTTTGAGACAGGGTTATTCAGTTGCCCAGGCTGGGCTCAATCTTGAGATCCTTCTGCCCCAGCCTCCCAGAGTGCTGGGATCACAGAAGTGGCCCCACCACGCAGGGCTCTCATTGGCTTTTTATTAATGGAGCCCACACTTGCGCTCTGGCAGAGAAACCGGTCAGCAGGAGTGGGATCAGTAGCGGAAACTTAAACCGGACACCTTACCGCACACAGCTCATTATTCTTTTAAAGGGTGCAGGTTCCAGCCCGGCAAGGTTCCCTGCTCTGATGCCACACAGCTGGCCAACCTGAGGGTGCCTTACAGGCATCAGCGCCCTGTGCTGCCCCTGCCTGTGACCTGCAGGTAGCAGCAGGGGACATGGAGTGGCGGGCCTCGGAGACTTCGCCACAGGAATCCATTTCCCTTTAATTTTATGCTAAGTAGACGTAGGGGAGCTGTCCCCGTCTTAGTTATCCTTCTTGCTGAGACAAAATAACCCCGAGTCAAAGGGGGAAAGGGTTATTTAGCTCACAGTTTGTGGAGGTTTCAGTCCATGGTCAGCTGGCTCCAAGGCAGGGCGGCCTGGCAGACAGGCATCTCGGAGGAGAAACAGTCCGTGGCGTGGTGGACAGAGGGTGTGTGTGTGTGTGCGCATGTGTGTGCACAGAGGGTGTGTGTGTGTGTGTGTGCGCGCACACGTGCACCCTTTTATACCCTAGGGCGGGTGCAGCACTCACACCCTTAATCCCAGCCAGAACTGTGCCAAGCCAATCAGTGGACTGACTGACTAATCACACACCTTTAATCCCAGCCCCACACACTCTAAATTCAGCCACCTCTGAAAAAGCCCCTCCTACGACTGCATAAGGCTTTGGGAGACATCTAGACATAACCAGGACACTCTTCCTTCTTTCCTTCCCCCTTCCTTTCTCCCTCCTTCCCTCCCTCCCTCCCTCCCTCCCTCCCTCCTTCCTTTCCTATAGTAGGGAGCCTTCGTATTGAGCTACATCCCCAGCCCTTTAAAAAAAATTTATTTTAAGACAGGGTCTTACTAAATCTCTAAGTTGCCCAGGATTGGCTTGAACTTGCAATCCTCCTGTCTCAGCCTCCCGTAGTACTAGAATTACAGGCCTGCAACATCACCAGGCCTGGCTAAGAAGTATTTAATTTTTACAAAGCCAGTACTAGTTGTCATTGATTGCTATCAGCTTTCAGCAACCCGAGTTCATGTCCTTCAGATGTGGAGGCCAGCGGTGCAACATGGGACATCCGGGGCCGCTTCCCTCTCTGGAGCTGCAGCATTTTCCAGCCCCGCAGGTCCCCAGCTCCTCTGCGCACAGCCCCGGCCCCATGTGTGAAGCCAGGGCAGTAGGGCCGGCTCTTCACTGCCGCTGCCGATTTTTCCTCCGGCTTGGAAGTCCCACATGATCTCTGGTGGGGCAGAACCGGGCCCACCCACAGGCCAGTCCCAGGGTCACACTGCACCCTTCACTGACCCACTGCTCCTGTTCCCGCCCTCCCCGCCCTTATCCTGTCACTGTATTACCCACATGCCTTTACTCTGTGACATTCCCTTTACTCTGTGACTGTCCTTGAAATTCCTGAGTCCTTGTAGGAGCCAAGAGCACTTCTTTGGCTGGTTGGAGCCACAGTTCGCTCACCCATATCCTCGGGGAAGGACACACAGAACATTTCCCCTTTGGGGCCACTCAAAATAGAGGTGCCAGTCAGGTGTGGAGGTGAACCCGTTATCCCAGAGCTCAGGAGGCTGAGGCAGGAGGATTACAGGGAGTTCAAGGCCAACCTTGGCTACATAGTAAGTTCAGGGATATCCTGAACTACAAAGCAAGACCTTGTCACAAAACACAACATAAAACAGAGATGCTACCCCACCTGGGTGTGGTGGCAGCTGTCATTCCAGCACTCTGTAAGGCTGAAGCAGAACTGCAAGTTCAAACACAGTCTGGGCAACTTAGTGACTGAGCAAGACCGTCTCAAAATAAAAATTAAAAAAAGAACAGCCGGGATGTAGCTCAGTGGGCAGGCTCTGGGTCCCATCCCCAGCTCCACAAACACACAACAAAGGTGCTATCAGCTTTGAGGTACACAGGTTGCCACAGAAAGTGGGTGGAGAGCATGCTCAGGCAGCTCTGATCCGTGCCTCCTAATCGTAGCCTCTTTTCCTGTGCGGAAGGCTGAGTGGATTCTTCTTTGTAGAAATGGACACTCCAGTCCTTTGTCAGTTGTTAATTGCTTTGAAGCACCTTGTTGTTGTTGAGTTGTAGAAGCGCTATATATATTTTGCTTGCTCAACTTTTTTTCCCCAGCACTTGGAATTGAGGCCAGGGGCTTCACACTGAACTACATCCCCAATCCTTTTTCTTTTATGGTTTGGTTCGGTTTGGTTGACAGGGTCTTGCTATGTAGTTCAGGCTGGTCTTTGAACTCATGGCGATCCCCCTGCCTCAGCCTCCCGAGTGTGCCATCAACTCTTTTTAAAATTTTTTATTTTGAGACAGCATCTCAGAGCTAGGTCTCTAAATTGCAGGTGGGCACCAGAACATCCACATACCATGAGGTATTCGTAATAGAAGCAAGGGGCTGGTGATGCTCACCAGGGGTTAGGCAGCTCTTGAGGGATTTGTGCTGCCTGAAAGGATTCTGGCCTCCAAGTTCATACACAATGCCGAGGACACTTGCATTGCTTCCATCGAGAAGGGGCATTATGGGCACAAGTGTTAGGGGCATTGCTGTACACAACACTGGGTGAGAGTAGGTCAATGGATTTCTGGGGTACATATCCAAGAATACAACTTCGGGATTGCGTAGTCATGGTGTGTTTATTTTTATAAGAAACTGCTGGGCTCATGTGCACGTCACACTCCCACCAGGATCCTGTGAGGGCCCCCCTGCCTCTGCCCCCGGTAGGCTGTGAGCCTCCCCGAGCACTGTGTGTTTCCAGCAGAGCTGTGGACACCATGCAGGTGGGGCCGGGGTGTCGGAAATGAGAACTAAAACCCTTCATCCTAGGTCATGTGGCTTAAGCTACCCAGGGCACAAGTACCCCAGTCTGCCTGCCACACAGCCCGCCTCCCCCTGGAGCGCGCCACTTTCTGAACGCGTGCTTCTTTGGTGTTGCCTAATAACCCTGCCTGCGACCCTCACGCATGCACACATTCACATACCCTGACAAGGTCTCGGGAACCGGCCCGGGGCGAGCTCATCTCCACCTCCTCCTCAGGTGCCCTCTGCGGACCAGTCCAGTGACGGTGCAGTGACTGGAGTCGGTCTTTGCCCTCACGTCCCTGCACGAAGCTCTAAGACCTTTGCGCTTCACTGAGCTGCACCAAGCCCGCGTCACACCTGCTGCATGTATTAGGCACTTTCCCGTGACCGAGACAGGACTCCCAATGCCGGCAGTTTCAAGGGCAGTTTTATTTAGGCTCCTTTGGGGGTTTCAGTCGATAGTTCAGGGGCCCCAGGCAGGGTGGCACGGCAGAGCCGCTCCCCGCACCGCATCGGGAAGCCGCGTGGACGGCAGGCCAGGAGGGTGCTGTCTGACCGCACCCCTAGGACAGCAAGCCAGCTGGAGTGCCCATCACCGCATCACCCTCCCAAACCCCAGCTGTGAGCGAGTGCGGATTTGGGGCGCTGTCTAGACGCCACCTTAACACCTGAGCTGACGCCAACATGGAGACTTAGCACAGGGCCCGAGATAGTCTCAGGTGAGCTGATCCCCACACCGAGCTGTGGGAGGGCTGGGCTTTCAGGGGCTTCTACTCCCAACCCCCAAATGCTGCTGCCTGCCCAGGCAGGGCTCACTGTCACCCCTGCTGGAGATACCCCGGGCGCTGTCCCATCAGACTTCACTTGCAAAACCCTAAATGCAGCACTATGCAACGAGATGAAGAATTTCACGATGTCAGCGGCAGAGCACTGAAACGCAGGCACAGGGAGCTGAGCAGGCCCGCACGCCTGCTGGGCGGCTCGTTCTGTCCGCACCCTCCAAAGCTCTCAGCGCTACGTGACTTCCTTTGTTCCTGTCATGAGCACAGCTTGCCTGGTACTTGCCAACTGGTTAGCCAGTAATGAGTAGAGGAAGGCGGTTAGTACCGACTTGTTTTGTAACTGCCATTCAGGTGACGCTAATACTCGCGGGGTCAATTCTCTTGGGATTGGTACATGGAAACACCACTTAGAAACAACGGCTCCCATGCCCTTGCTCTAGGCCCGGTTACCCTGGCAGCCATCTCTTGAATCAGGACTGCTGTTCCCCCCACTTCACAGCAGAGGTGTCTGGGACGTGAGCAGTTTGTCCAAAGAGCTCATATAAGAGGCAGAGATAAATTCAAAATCAAACCCAGAGCTTTCTGCCCCACTGCAAGCCCCCCTCCCCCCGGCCTCCACTAGGTGAGCTCCTTCCCTCCTTCACTTTTGGGTTTGAGGACTCAGTCCCCGGGGGGATCTTCCAGGACAGTAACTGTGGGGATAGCAAACACTGTAGCCTTGTCTCCATTTTGAATTTTAACTAAGAAAATCTCCTGTTCCATTTTTAAGTAGGATAAAGATGGCTGTACCTCAGTAATGTGAGACTAGTAATGATGTGCGCTCCTCTAGCAAAGACTCCAAATCACCTATTTGGAAGCAGGATGGATCACGGAACTTTATTGATAAGGCTTCCCTCCCAAAGGTGTATTCCAACCACATTCACAGTACATAAAATATCATACTTCCTTGCTGAGAAACAGAAACTGGCCATTGTGTCAACGCTGACTTGGGAGAAATAAAAGCCTCCTACCTGAGGCAGGTCCGAATCTGAAGAGTTTGATCAACATGAGATCTACAAAACTTCAATTCAACAACCTACTTTAAAGATGCGTAAGAAACCCAGAGGTCGGCTTTTGTGACAGGCTCATAGGTATTTTCTTCTTCTTTTTGTGATGGGGTCTTGCTATGTCATCCGGGCCCATCTTGAACTTGCACTGCAGCCCAGGCTGGCCCTGAAGCTGGAACCCTCTGGCCTCAGCCCGAGTGCTGGGCTATAGGTGTGCACCACCACGCCTGGCTGATATGCATATTTTATTAAATGAACATCATGTACAGCTACAGCGCTGTACTCCCAGAGGAATTAAGACTGTGCATACCTGGGTTAGCACCTAGAAAAGTACATAGAGAACAGGAAGGAAGAAGGGAAAAACTACCGAAATCATTGGGGCAGAGGTTATTCCAAGGGAAGTGTCTCCCGGTGCTAGACCATAATGCACTGCCTCCCACAGGCACTCAGCAACCAGCTGACCCTGCTGCTTCCTGTCTGCAGTGCTCTGTGACAGAAGCGCTGCACCTGGTGGATTTTACGTGTAAACGTAAATGAAGGGTGTCGTGTTTTATGCCCACCCAAGTTTTTTTTTTTTTTTTGTCTTTTTGAGACATTTTACTATGCAGTTCAAGCTGGCCTTGACCTCACTTTGTAGCCCAGGCTGGCCTCGAACTTGCAGTGATCCTCTTGCCTCAGCCTCCCAAGTGCTGGGATGACAGGTGTGCACCACCATGCCTGGCCCCACCCTAGTTTTCTTCCACAGTTATTGCACTACACATTGTGGTGTACTCTTAGGGAGATGCTGGGAAAGCACTGCTTGAGGACGTGCCTGGGAGAATCCCCCATAATTCCCAAGAGCACAGACATCTGCAGAAGTCACTGACTGGGTACAGCTGGGACCAGGAAAGCCTGCGCACCGCAGGGGGCTGGCTTACTAGGGTGCTGTGTCCAAAGCCACCTCCCTCTCCCCAGGGCAGACCAGGATGTGGCCCTGAAATACCTGTAACTAGTGGGCTCAGAGCTGGGCGACGTGCCGCAGAGACGGGCCCAAGTTTGGAGAGAATGTGTAGATTTGTCTGAGTGGGGAAAGCTGAGTAAAAGGGCGAACACCAATGTACCTCATTTACAACTCAAAAAACTACCACACGAAATGCTATGCACTGCAGACGCCATTCTTTTTTCCTTTTACATATTTACAATTGTACATATTTACTTAGTAATATATCCTCTGTCTTTACACTTACAAAATTATTTCAAATGTGGGACAGTGGCAACACCAGATTCCCTTCAGCATACACTGTGGCATCATTTGTTTTCTCCTTTTGAAGGCAATCATTTACTCCAAACTAAACCATAAGGAATGCCTCAGAGGAAAATCATGGAGGTAAAAGAATATTTAACCAGAATTTTCACATAAGCCTTAGATGAATCTGTTTTAGTAACTCAAATAAATAGTATTTATTATTTACTAAGCTTCCCCTGCCAGGAAAAAAGAAACAAAACAAACTAAACGATCCCCAGCGACTGTACCTTAAAATGCTCTGACATTTGTCAGCAATAAAGTTAGGTTCCAGACCCCCATCAGAGGCTGCGGGAAGGGCTGCCTACAGTCAGGCTCCTGTCAGTGCTCGCCGAAGGTCCATCATCCCGCATACACCTGCGGCTGAAGTGGTGGGGGGAGCTTGTCATTCTCTACGTTTTCAGAGTCTATCGCGGCTAATGGCTGGGCGGCGGGCTTAATTTCAAGTGGATATTTTTCAACAATGTCTTGCACCTCCTTTGTAATTCCATCTGTCCAATCTATTAGGTCTTTTTCAAGTTTCTTAGCTTCATTCATGATCCTTTCCTGCCGCTCATTCAACTGAGACAGGAGGTCCAAGTTCTTATACATCTGCTTAACGCCTAAGCAGGCGTCCGGAGACCAGCTCTCAGATTCCTGCTTCCTGGGAGAGGTCTGGCCAGACATGTAGCGATCGAAATCCTCCTGACTTAAATTCAGAGACTGGGCATCTAATTTCTCAATGAAAGCAACTGCACAGCACTGCAGAGAGAAGAGAATGTTGTTAGTCAGGTGTGGAAAGCTACAAGTACTCAAATCATTTTTTTAAACTTATTTTTGCAGTACTACAGATTGAATCCAGGGCTTTTGCATGCCCCAGCTTTTTTTTTTAATTTTTAATTTTGACGAGGGTCTCATCAACGGTCACTCAGTTGCCCAGGCACTTAAACTTGTGATCCCCTTGCCTCAGCCTTCCAGAGTGCTGGGATTACAGGCATGCACCACCATGCCCAGCTTCAAACAGATTTTTTCCTTTGGTACCAGGAATCAAACTCAGGACCAAGTCCTTGTGCTTGCCAGGCAGGTGCTGTGCTGCTGAGCTGTCTCCCTGGCCCTAGATTTTTTTCAGATAGATTTTTAAAAATTGTTTTGTTATGGAGAACTTCATATAGGAGCAAAATATGCAAACAGTAATGAGTCTCCCTGCCCTGCAGCCTGAAAAGTCACCAACTCACTGTCAGTCATGTCCCCCCACCCCCACACTCGAGTCAGCCCCTGGGGGTCCCCTCCAAGGGCACCAGGAAGCCAGGCCTCAGAGCTGCCAGAGGCACATGCCTGTCAGAACAGCAGAGCCAGCGGTGTGCATATCCAAGGCACATGGGCCCCTGGTCCACAAGAGGTATTTTATCATCAAGTAGTCAAAGTAAGAACCTTGAGGGGCTGGGGGTATAGCTCAGTGGAATAAGTGTTTGCCTGGCAAGCACAAGGTCCTGAGTTCGATCCCTAGTACCACAAAAAAAAAAAAAAAGTAAGAACCTTGAAATGAGACCACCTGAGCTGTCACCCGTTAGTTAACAGCAACAGCGTGTGACCCCCTGGGGAGTCACCTGAGCCCTGTAAAACGCTGTTTCTAAATCTGTAAAGTGGAGGAGATACCAGCCAGTGTTATGGCAAGAAGGGACCAACACACCCCACGCAGCTACGAGCACCGCCCGCTGGGTGCGCCCCTGCTAAGCGGACACCTGCAGGCTATGAGCCACACTGAAACTGCTTCCCAGGGGAACATGGAGGAAAATGGGTTACCAGGCAGTTCCAAGCTGCCTCAGACTTGTTCCCAAGAGCCTGGGCCATTCCCCTCGGGTAGAGCCCGTCTTGTCCTGTGGCCCATACATGGTGGCCCTGTGGCCTGAGGCTGCCTAGGCGCCCCCCCTGCCCCCCCCCCGTTGTGTGGGGACCACATAGCCCTGGCTGCCTGGGGAGAGGCAACCTCACGTGACCCTGATGCTCTGAACAGGAACAGGGACTCCGCAGCTCCCTGGTGGTGGGGGCAGTTTCTGCTTGGAGTAAGTCTGAGGCCCAACAGACACCCTGGCACAGTGCGGGCTCCAGCCCTGTGGGTCCTCACTGCCACCGCACAGGTAATGGCAGCACTGCGGTGCACGAGAAGGGCAGCAAGACTCAAAGCACAGGGGACCAGGGGACCAGCCCTGGGGAGAGGAGCGGTGAGGAGGCGGGACTGTGGGAGCCAAGGGCAGAGGGGAGCTCTGGGACAGAGGATTCAGGCACACTGAGCAGAGAGTGAGGCTTACACAAAGGACCGCAGTCCAGGACGTGGCTGATTCATGGCTGAAGGCTTAGCCGAAAGAAGGCCTTGCCGGGCGCGGGGCATAGGCCTGTAATCCCAGCACTCAGGAGGCTGATGCAGGAGGCTCACCTTGAGTTCAAGGCCAGTCTGAACTGTACACTGAGATCTTATCTCAAAATAAACCCCCAAATCAGTCAGTCAGTCAACCCGCTCTGTCAACCTCAGCTTCAGCCCTACCAGGTTGGTGAAGTAGTAGCCGTCCTCCCCGGTCATCAGCCGGCTTGGGTTGCAGAAGCGAGTGATGTACTGGATGTTGGACTGCAGGCGAGGCGGGTTGCCCTTCAGCACAATGTAGATGAGTGTGGGCAAGAAGTCGTCAGCGGATGCCGGCTCGTTCTTGGTGATCTTGATGGCGTTGAAGATGTGCTTGCTGCACCTGGTAATGCAGGCCAGCTTGTCTCGGGGCACGCGCTTCGAGTCCATCTCGATGATATCTGGGGGGGGCGGCGCACACATGAAACGGTCAGTGAAGACCACAACGGGATGAGCATGTCTGCCTACCCAGGTGACAGAGGCGTCCTCACGAAGCAGCAGTTACGGAGGCCGCAGAGGCGCGGGCCCCAGGCCGGTTGGTGATGTTCTCACTCACAGGACGCTTAGCCTCGGGCCGGGCCTGATGCGGCCTGTGCTGCTAGTGCCTTTTCTCACCAGAAGCTCATGCAATGAAGGTTATTATTATCCACCTCACAGATGAGGACACAGAAGCTGAGAGAGGGCAGGTGACAACCACAATCATCTGGAGCGGGTGACAGCAGTGAGAATTCGAAACCATATTTGACCCTAAACACAGGCTCCTAATCACAAAGGGGACAGCTTCTGAGCTTGGTGGCCGAGGGAGAAGTGGCCTTGAGCGGCCTTCTGCCTTAAGAGGCCTGCTGTTTAGAAACTCTCTATACACCGCCTACAGTACACAGATATGAGGAGCTGATGAGGGGGCTCAGGGTGGCTGGAGAACCAGCACCGAGACCCAGATGGAGGACGAGGCCCTAGTGTGTGCGGCCCAGCAGGGCTAGTGGCCGATCACCCAGGGACTGGTGTACTGTATGTGTACTGGGGTCTGGGGCAGAGGTGCACGAAGCTGCAAACATACAGGGATATGAAGGGGAGGGAAATGCTACTACCCTGCTTTCTCCCTGGGGGTCATGCGCATCTGTGGAAATAACACATGCATATCATGCATATGTATGTCGAATACACACTGATTAAAAAAATAACATAAACAGCCATGTGGCTCCTATGCAAAACACTTTCGTACTAGAGATCAGAATGTAGCCACTGCACTCTTGCACTTGGGTCTGCAGTGGCCAGTCCTCGCAGCATGGGCATGTCCACAGGACACACGACACGTGTCACTTGCTTCCAGCAGAAGGGATAAGGTGAGGGTACAAGTCTGTCCCAAAGAGCATTACAGTTCTCAAAGACGAGAATCACTCATGGCCTTTGCCTACCGCTAAGTCCAACCGGGGCACTGCACAGCCTCCGCCAAAGCCCAGGCGATTCAAAGAGGACAAGCAGCAGGCGTCTCAGGGTGGACCGAGTCTGTGACTGTGCCCATGTGCTCAGCAGCTGGGGCACCATGGGAGAGGGCAGGGCAGCAGGCATGCACCGCTGGCAGGAGGAAGCAATTGGGGCCCAGGCCAGGTACTGGGGCACACCAGGGGCTCTGCACTGAGCTGTGTCTGGGTGGCCACCTGGGGACCTTGGCGTCACAGCCTTGGAGACGAGGGGCCCAGGAGACATAGGAGGGGAATAGATGCACTGCTAGGGTAGGCAGAGGCCTTGGTGCCTGACTTGGGCTTTTACTCTCCCTACTATTATGGCAATGACAGGACTTCTGGTCACTTTCGTCTTCTAATTCTGGTTATTATGCCTTAGCGCATTTTCTCTGTTCTGCTTAAACAGAATTTATTATAAAAAAGAACTGGATAAATAGGAAGGGGCTTTTTTTGCCCTTTTTACTACTTTCATTTGTCTTCTGTAGTTTTACGCTTTGTATTGCTGATTTTTAGCCTCTAAACTGTGTGTGTGAGAGACAGAGAGAGGCAGGGCGGGGGGGTCTGCTGAGCAGCACCGTGTCACGAGCTACACACCCTGCCCTACCTACACCTGCACCACTTTTTCACCAATCTTTACTCGATTCCTTCTTATCTGGACGCATGTGGCCATTGTCCCTGGGGCAGGGCTTAGCGTAGTGGGGAAGAGTGCAGGAAGGAACAGCCCAGCACCCCCGACCCTTCCTCCTGCGAGGCCCTGGGCGCAGCTGCTCTTAGTTGTCCTTGGCGCTCCCTGGGACGCACTGCGCTTGCACTGCCGCCCCCACTAGGCGATGAGGGAGGAAAAGCCGGTCACAGGAAACTCACTGCTCCAGAGCTGTTCTCTGAGTAACCATTTCCCTCTCTAATCTGCTTATTTCTCCCCAGAGGCTGCAGATAATCACCTTATGTGTCCTATCCAAGGCTTTCACTTGTCTTCAGGAGGAGAGCTGGGCGGATGTGCACTACCCCCGCTGCCCTAGGCCTGCCCTTAATGGAGCTCTGAATCCGACTCCACGCGGCCCAGGTGCGGCCCTCGCCCACTGCGCTCTCTGCAGACTTGCGCACAGGGCTGCAGACCCTGCTGTGGAGGGTTGGGCTGCACACTGTAGCATGCTCAGTGACCACTGGACACCAGTCCTGCCTTTCCGGCACACTCAACAGCACCCCCAGCTGAGGCCTAGCAGCCTCGCTCACACACGGAGTGTGTGAAAAGCAGGTGCTGAGGCCTCATCTCCAGGTGCTGTCAAATGCTAGCTGAGGGCAACCCGTGGCTGGCTGAAAACCGTGCCTGGGTGGAGGCTCCCTTGGCCAGGCAGATGCTCTAACAGGTGGGGCTAAACATGAAAGGGCAAATGTTGCCATCAACTATACCTTGACACTTGCCTTGTAGCCCACTCGTGCAGCTAAGAGATGCTGAGGGTGGATTTCTCAGAGTTCTTGTTATCTTCTTATTCCTTCTCTTTGGAAATACTGGGGATTGAACCCAGGGCTTTGTATTCGACTACATCCTTCGCCCTTTATTAATTTTACCTTGAGACAGGGTCTTGCTAAGTTATCCAGGCTGGGCTCAAACCTGCACCCTCTTGCCTTGGCTTCCCAGAGTGCTGGGATGACACGTGTACCATTTTTCCCTGGCTCAAAAATATGTATTTTTATATTAAGGAATTTCTTTCCTCTAACCACCAGAGGAAAAAATACAGGGTGGACTGGCCACTTCTCTGTGACTTCAGGGCACCCACGTGATCTGTGGTAGCTGCTGTGGCCCCCTGCTCCAGCATACTGTCAGCTCAACTGTCTCCAAATCTTCACCTACCATGTGCCTCCCACAAGGAAGGCAGTCGTTTTGGAAGCCCCAAATTCCAAGACTGGAACCTCGGGGAGACAGGGTTCCATTCTCCTCGTGGATTACCCCTTTAGAGAGATGCTGTATGAAATGGAGGGGGCCTTGTTCGAGCACTGTCTGCAGACGAGACCGCCTGCCGGAGACTTGGACCTAGAACCTTCCTACTGAAGGCTGCTGTTACAGGTTACTGTCTTCTCTGACCTCTCTGCACACACACAATTTTAGGGTAGAAAGAAAGTGGCCATACAACCTGCAGTCTTCACAGAAAAAGAACCTGTCCATACTTGGCCTGACCGACATAGGGACGAAGATGTGAGAGAAAGACAAAGAAGGCTTTTACATTTTTGTTGCTGACTTTCTGCTATCGAAAGACTTTCTGAATCACCCCAGTTCAAATCACTTGAGAACCAAGTTTCCCCTCTCAAAATATATTAACAGACTCTGATATAATGATACTCTTTTCCCCTTACATTTTAAAGTAAACAATGGTTTGGCACTTGTCATTTCTGGTTTCATAAGATCTGTTGTGTGACTTTCAGAAAGAGGTCTCCAACATGAACTCCTGAGGGATACTGTAAATATAAACCGTTCGGTCTTGAACTATTAACTGGGGGGGGGAGGCATACACACACACAAGTTCAAAGTCACTATCCAGGCTTTTACCCCTCCAAACTTCTTATGAAAGCCCTGGTCAAACGATAGGGGCGGGGAGGGGTTTTGACCCAAAGAGCTCCGCTCAGAAGGTTTGTGGTAGACTTGGAGAAAGCCTGGCGTGAAGATGACAGCAGTCAGCTAGGACAATCAGACTGTCTTCAGAAACTGCACGGGGAAATGATAGAGGAAAATTTACTTCCTAACAGAAGTTGAAGTGTGAGGACATACAAAGAGAAGCAGAACCTGCCCACATGGGAGAATCACTCCAGGAAATAAGGCCTAGAGCAGAGACCCGCTAAGCTCATCCTCCTGGAGTTCTGGGCAAGTCCGACCTCCTTTACAGAGCTGCTAACACATAGCTCATCTTGGTCCCTAAGACCTGCGCTTCTTCCTGCAGCTTGGCAAGCCCCCGGTGCTGAGGAGGAAAAGGAGTTTACCTGCTATTCTGAGTACATCCCATTCATAAAACTGACCCCTGTGCAAATCATTTCTACTATACTCCCATGCACCTGGGCCATCTGCAGTGTGGAAATACCTTAATGACCTTCTGCTCACTAACATGAACTCATAAAATGCTCACCTAAGGGGGGGACATCATCCAAGTACCAAAGCTCTGTCACTGACCTGTGATTGCCTTCACCACCATATCAGAAACTTCTGGGATCTCTTCATTAACAGGGACACAGAGCATCTGCGGTGTGACCCAGTGCAGCGCCCTAGAGAGAGAGAAACCATAAAGGAGCATTCCACGGATGTACTTCGGCCTTTTATCCTATCACCTCCTTCAGCTGAGGGAAAACAAGGGCCATTGGCAGGCAATCCCCCGTCCACCACACAAGTCCTGGCTGATTAGGACAAAATAGTCAGAACCCTAAAACAAGACCACTCTTCTCATCTTCCAAAGAACAGAAGACAGTTTCACTGGCTCAAAGCAGAAGCGAGGTGAGGGGGCCACGCTTGTCACCCCAGCCCTCTGCGAGACAGAGGCAGGACTGCAAGTTCAAGGCCTACCTGGGCAGTTTAGCAATTTAGTGAGGTCCAGTCTCTAAAAAATAAAACAGAAGGGCTGGAAGTGTAGTTCAGTATGAAGCCCCGGGTTCAATCCTCGATAGCACAAAAACAAAACAAAACAAAAACAAGCAGGTTTTGCTACTAAGCCTGAGAAGCAGTCCATAGGGAAAGTCTCACTGGGCACCACTACCACCCATCTGGGGACGTGGGGCCCTCGTGACAGCCAGCGAGCAGGCACCCCGGGCTTGAATCACGGCACTCTTCTGAGTCGCACCCAAGTCCCCCCAGCACCTCGCCGGCCACTGCTGGTTACTTCCTGCCCCTACCCTCAGTCTCTGCCAACCACTCACTTTCTGTGGCACAGCTCCCAGGACAGACAGACAGGTGACAGGACCCTAGCCTGAGGCCTCACCGGGGCTCCTGGGCCCTTGTCTCACAGACAGGCCCCAGACCCCCACCTCCCCCCCGAGAGGTGGCCAGTCCCAGGTGTCCCGGCACCGCCATTCTGAGTGCAGGAGCCCACTCTGCAGGCCCGGAGGCTGGGCCTGGTGAAAGCGGGGACCGGAGGGATGGCTGAGCAGCAACACATGCTCCACCCTGCGGTCACTGCACTGATGTGGCAGCCCCAGCCTCCTGTCCGAAAGGACAGGACAAGGAGACATGGAAACAAGTCCTCCTGTTCCTCGGCACTTCTGGAGATCTGAAACAATCTCAAACACCAAACACGGTTCTTATCTAAAGCTGCCTCGGGTCAAATGGGTAAGCAAGATGATCCAGAGCCTCTGCCCAATAACACAGAGGGCTTGCATGTCAGGCGCGGCAGGCAGGCCTGTCTCTCACTATCTCTCGGGGTCTGGAAGTCAAGGTCCTTATTTGTCCACCGTGCGTTCTTCCATGAGCAGGGAACAAACATATGACAAAGCGAAACAATGACCTGATCCGCTTTTGAATGGCGAGGTCTTTCTTCTCATCGTCAGTGGTTTCTGGACAGAACACGTATTTATAGAGACGTGTCATGATGTACTTCTCAATCTGATCCATTATCTTCTCGACTTTTTCTGAAGGCACTGAAACACACAAGTGGATGTACAAGCTCAAGAGAAGGACTGATATTTTACATAAAGAGCAAGTCTTCAGAGTGCTTTAAACACAGCAGAAAACTGACTTATTAGTACGTTACCACTTCACTAGAAATATAAAGGTGATCAACATACATGGAGAATGTTACATTAAAATACTTATTATAGCTGCGCATGGAGGCGCACGCCTATAATCCCAGCACTCAGCAGGCTGAGGCAGGAAGATCATTGTGAGTTTGAGGCCAGCTTGGACTATGAAGTGAGCTCAAGGCCAGCCTGAACTACATAGCGAGACCCTGTCTCAAAAAGACCCCCCCAAAAAAACATACACAAACAAGTTATAGTAAAAGCCCCGTTGCCACTAACCCCCAGAGCACTCACCCGCTTCACACACTCACCCCGCCATGCCTGCCCCTTCTGAAGCAGTTCCGCAAGTCCTTGTTCATGAGGGTCTTTGAGAAGTGATTTGCTTTTTGCAGTACCGGAGACTGAACTCAGGACCTTGCGCTTGCCAGGCAGGCGCATATGCCACTGAGCTACATCCCCAGCCCAATTGTGAGGGTCTTTGAGATGTGATAAAAATACAGTGGGCACGCTGCCAAGTGCCGTCCAGGGAAAGGAGGGCTCGTGAGAGCAGTGAGGCGCGTCCTCACCCTAGACCTGGCACCCTGAGACTTCTGGCTCTTCCCCGAGTCCCCGTGACCACGTGAGGTTCACGTTTTGAATTGAGGACACTGGGGCAGCCACAACAGCAAAACTAATGACCGGAAAGAGGACACCCAGAACTGCTTCAGAAAGGGGCGGGAATGGCAGCACACGTGTCTGCAAGGCAAGGAGTATTTTGAGAGGGATTAATGACAATGTGCCTTTTACTGTAATCAATTAAAACAGATTAACATTCACCATAAGTTTTGCTCATAGCTTGTATATTACACACACTCAGAAAAGTTTGTCACTATTGAATACATCCTTTAAAAAATTACCTCAACCTTTGAGACTAACTTTTCCAGCGTCTCCACTTCCCCCGCAAGCAGTGTTAACAGACCTCCCAGCCAAGTGGGAGGGCCTTAGCGTGGTGGCCTCCCTACTGCAACTTAGTAGAGCACGTGGAATCCCACGAATGTTGGCAAGATGGACCCTTTCAACTCCCAGAGGTTTACCATAAAACCACAGAGCTCTCTCCGAGGTACACAAACGGCACTATTTCTCAGAGACACACACATCCTAGGTATATCAGTGAAGTCCAATTCCAGAAGAATCTCTTAAACTCCAAAGCTTAAGTAGTGACTCTCCCTTCCCCTCACCCTGGCCCTCTTGAGGGTTACATCATCACGAACAATGACTCACCACACTGCTGACTCCAAGAAGGGGGACTCGGTTAGAAAAGCTTCCCAAATGGTTTTAATCCGTCTCACTTTCACCCACACACAGTATTAAGCATTCCTATCAATAAGCTATCTGGCTGCTCTGGTGATGCACACAGCGGCATTCAAAGGCACTGCCAAGCCTGAGCCCAGCTCCTGGAGCGTCAGCGGAGTGGCTTACAGCATGGTGTGGGAACCCCGCTGGGCCATCAGAAGAGGGGAAGGGCTAAGCGATGAGCAGAGGCCCGGCAGCTCCGAGTGACCCCACCGTGGCTGGCTGGCAAAGCATTACCTTTCCCGCGAGTCTGCATCTTCTCGGCTACATTCTGGTAAAAGTCCTGAGTACACTCCGACTGTTCCTCAATGCTTAGCTCCTGAAACAAAGCGACCAAGAGACTATCAGGTAGCTGAAGAAGTTCATGATCACAGCGCTGTATTAATAATCACTTTTTTTTTTTTTTTTTTTTTTTCGGGACCGGGGATCGAACTCAGGGCCCTAGTGCTCAGCGGCAAGCACTTAGCCCACTGAGCTGTACCTCCAGCCCACAGCGCTGTATTTTAAGAAGTTCCAAAGCCAACTTTTTAGATAGTGCTAACACTGGCATACTTAAAAATTCTACTAATTCTGCAGCAGACAAAAACCTACCCATTCTTATTGCTATTGGCCATTTTCATTTTTTGCCACATACATTCAAATATATAATGCATATTTTAATAATTTATCTGTACTTAGCTAGTCTACATAGCCTTTTCGATGGCCTTAAAAGATTCCATTATCTTCACCAATTTACGTAGCCATCCTCTGCCATGGTACGCTTGGGCGGCTCTTCCACCTCTTCACTCTGAGGCACCGCGGGCTCACGCGGTCTGCGAAGGCTGCTCCCCCGTCACTAGCCCTGTGCGTGTGCTCACTCTCCACGGCCCCTGCAACGCTGGGCTTTTACAATTTTCCATCAGTTGTACTGATTTTATACTTGCAATTTATGTATTTATTCTCTCTCTTTTTTTTTTTTTGCGGTACTGGGGATCGAACTCAGGACCCTGCGCTTGCTAGGCAGGCGCTTATTCCACTGAGCTATATCCCCAGCCCCTATGTATTTATTCTCCACCTTCTTCCAAAAAATAAAGTCTGTGTAAGAAACTGCCCCCCTCACCTCCTGCCTGCAGTTTAGCTGCCCTTTTCCCACTCGACCCGGAAGCTTCCTTTACTTCTCCTGCCTCTAGGCACCAGCAAGCTGCTCTCTGTGCAGACTGCCTACACGCTATCACCCTCCACCAGCTGCCCACGGAGGGCCCCTGGCAGACACCTTTAAGGCTCGGGTCACACTTCCCTTCCTCCAGGAAACTGTCCCTTGTTCCCTTTGTGAAAATAACCTGGCAGGTCTCCAAGCACCTGCTCTACCTTGTGCTCCCTCTGCCTGCAGCCATCACACTGCCTACAGTGGGCACCTACAAATGACACCTCGCTGGCTCAGAACTGATTCCTCATCTGGCGCAGCTGAGGCACCTCAGGAAATGTATATGTAGTATAACAGTAAGCTCTTCTTTGTATTTAGTTTCCTATTTTGTGCCTTTGATTTCACCTGAGTTCTATTTTTCACTGCATAAACTTTTAAAGTTAATACCATCAAACCTTTTTACCTGATTATTAAAAGCATTAAAATTGCAACAGGTCACTTTACCTATTACCTACTTTCCACAGTTGAATTAAATATCCTAACGACTGTCTTCAGAGCTTTCGCATTTTCATCTGAATTGCAAGGTGCAGAGTATGAAAAAAACAGAGCTAAAATAACGTGCACATGTGCTTACGGGGCCGCAGCAGCAGCAAGAGCTCTGGGCTCCCCTCGTTCCCAGGGTGTCACGGAGCTCACTCTGCAAACCTGAATCTCTTTCCGGGATCCCTGTTTTATTTCACTCTGCTCTCTTTTTGTTCTTGTACCGAAGCCTCACCTTGCTGTAATGAAAGTTATTAGGGTTCAAAGTTTGGATTTAGAAGCTCCCTTTGCACAAACTCCCCATCACCACACAAGAAACTCATACTACTACCATTTTCTTTTCCTTTGGAATTTCCTAAGATAATTTTTCCTCTGAATTTTCTGAAAGCTCTATTTCTAGGCATTCTATTTTTAAAATTTTAAAATTTTTATTAGTACATGCTCCTGGTACATAATGAATACACCGTTAGTGGTCTATCCATTCTAAAAAGCACTTACTACATGATTAGTGGAACTGCCAATGATACAAAATTGTTAAAATGTTCACAGGGCTTTCAGTTCAAATGAGCAGACTGGGGGATATAGCTCAGTGGAATAAGCACTTGCCTAGCAAGCGCAGGGTCCTGAGTTCGATCCCCAGTACCGCAAAAAAAAAAAAAAAAAAAA
>PVLD010003493.1:79876-123169 GCA_004027595.1 Dinomys branickii | reverse complement strand
AGACTGAATCTAATTAACTGTAATATCCTGTGATGATGATGAACACGACAGACCCAGTGCCATGGGCACACAGGAAACCTCTCGCTCTCTTTCCTTTTCTGAGTGAGCCCAACTCCTGGGCTCACGGGGTCTTCCTGCCTCAGCCCCTCCCCACCCCAGTAGCTGCACCTGGAACTGCAGGTGCCACCGCCACAGCTGCCTCTCCTGCTTTTATTGCAGCTACCTGCACAGAGCATCTCTGAGTAGGTGTGGAGGTGGCAGCAGTGAGTGTCCTTGCTTCATACTTACATCTGGTGACACAGCTATGACACGATGCTTCTCGTGATGTCCACGGGGAACACTGTCCCCTTCCTGCTCTGTGGCGTGAACCCAGCAGGGCACCATTACCTATGACAGCAGCCTTGACCCAGCTGCCCTCACTGCAGAAGCCAGAGGATCCCTGAGCAGGCTCAGTAGGTCAGTTACTGCCACACAACTGAGTTCCCAAGTTTCCACGAGACAGCAACCTTTTGCTTCCTATCCAGCCCTAGCTATGAACTGCTTTAACATACTTACGTTCTAAATTCTCTAAATCACCTCTGCACTAAATCAGATCAGCAGATAAACCTATCCTGCAGCTAAACAAGTTTAGGTCCACTGGAAATATTCATTCAGAGCTAGTTTAATATTACATCTGGCTGTCTACGGCCATACGACCCTGACTGAGCCCAATCTTGTCTAATATTACGCCTGGTCTTTCTAAAGGACATGTTTGTAAACTCTGAATATCACATTATCATCCTGTTCTCTTATTATAATCATTCTGTAAGTCCTCTCAAATCTTTTCAATAAACAGAGTGGGTTTAAATAAACAAACAGACTACCATTATGTGACTTAGGAATTTTTTTTTTTTTTGATACAGGGTCACACTGGCCTTGAATGCACTATGTAGCCTACTCTGGCCTTGAACTTGCAGCAACCCTCTTACCTCGGCCTTCTAAGTGCTAGAATTATAGGCGTGCACCCCCACACCTGGCTGGGATGCGTTTTTTTTTTTTTTTTTTTTTTTTTGGCGGTACTGGGGATCGAACTCAGGACCCTGCGCTTGCTAGGCAGGCACTTATTCCACTGAGCTATATCCCCAGCCCTTGTATTCATTTTTAGTATTATTACTAGTGCTCACTTCTGACTAGAGACACTGAGTTTCTGTCAAAGACCTAAGCAGCCTGTGTTTCTGGTAACAAAGGGTCGCCTTCTCTCCCAACTCCAGAGTGTCATTTTAGGTTACACTTCAGAAACCTTTGTCTAACAGATCTGTTTCTTGTCCACTTCCCACTAAAACCTTAGCTCACTACCACATGGTTAGTGCTCAGTATTAGCTGAGTGAAGGAAGGAATAAATGTGACCATTTCTTCTTGTTCCTCTAGCTGTAATATAAAGGCATTGGAAGAGATTCTCCATGGGTCTCTCACACTTGTGCACATCTTGTGAGCAGAGGCCATGACGGCCTTTGTCCTATACTATCTTTTCAAGTATATTTAAGCAGCAAACAGTTACAAGAAAGCAGTATTGCCTCTCTCAAGAGAAAATGATTGTTTACTGTCCAGTATAATATTTTCTTTGGAGCTAAGGTCAGGCTGACCCACTGCCCATTATTAAAGATTCACAATCTTATGTCCAAGGTTATTCTAATATAGCTCACTGCATGCACAAACATTACCTGTGAGAACTGGTACTCAGAATTTGTGCAAATGCTGGCAATTTGGCTTCTGCTACTGCTGTAATACAGTGGCCTTTTGTCTCTGACCTAGGAGACTCGTGTCTTCTGCCAGGATCCATGAAACTGTGCAGGCTACCTTGTTAGGTAGGTAGCAAGGTAAACCTCAGACCTTCCTCACAGTTTTCTTATCAAAAGAGCTAAGTTACAGCTGGCTTATGTTCATAAGTTCTTTTAGGTTCCACAGAATCCCAAAAGATTTTTCATACTTACCAAGAAAAATAGTCTAGCAGTATAAATGAACTATTTTTCGCAAATATTCACTATCACTTGGGATCATGTTTTTCCTGGGATCATCTTTTTCTATAATGACTCAGTCAAAAGTCACCTTTTACCTAAAATTTGTTTCTTCGTAGTTTAAAACATGCACACATGGGTAACTTTCTTACAATACAAGAGAGATACTCTTCACCTTAACTGTCTGGCTAAAGACCTTTTTTTCCACCTCCAGTTTTAAAAACCTTTAGGTGACTATTTCATTAATTATTAGAACTTAGTATCTCCATGACCTATTTTCTGGGCTCATTAAGTTTCCTTTGCACTGCTACTGTTTAACTGATTTGGGTTTTAGTTTGATCTTTTTTTTTTTGGTAGTGCACGGAATCAAACCTGTAGTCTCACACTTTAGGCAAGCACTCTACCCGTAAGCTATACCCCTAGCCTGTTATGGCTTGTACCTAGACGTCCCCTCAAAGCTTCATGTGCTCACAGATGGGGCTTTTTGGACCTGGCTGGATCTAGGGCATGTGCTACTAGAATTAAGGGTGGTGGCACTAAATTAGCCTACTAGTTGGAATTAGCACAGTTCTGGGTAAAGCCATCCAGAAGGCTGGAGGCCTGGGTGGGGTGAAAGGAAGAGGCAGGCTGGCTTCTTGCTGCTTCTGCCTACCACACCACGAACTGTTCCACCGCTGCCATAGCCCTCTGCAGTGCTGACCTGCCTTCGCGCCAGCCAGTTACAGGCTGGAGCCTCTATAATCTGGGCTAAATAAATCTCTCCCCCTTTAACTTGTGGGTGTCAGGTTTTTTGTCTCAGCAAAAAGTAATCAAGGCAGGTATTTGGTACGGAGAGTGGGGCTGCTGCTGTGACTACCTGACCATGTGGTTCAGAAGACTTTGGAACTGGCTTTTGGGAAGAGTTTGGAAAGGTTTGGAGATGGTGACTTAAAAAAAATACAGCTGGAATCCCTGAGGCTGTACTTGATGGGAGATTCCGGTCAAAGCTCAGAAAACTAGAATGAGGATAGAAATGCTGCTGATAAAGACCAGGCTCAGGCGGCTTCAGTTAGGAACAAGAACTGCACTGGCTGTTGTACTCCAGATCACGTGTGTTTTTGTTCTGGGTGAAAATGTTTCGGCATATTTCTTGTGTCCAGAGACTTTGCCTAAGACTAAGGGTAGTGGACTAAATGAAGAAATTTCAAAGCAGTCTAATGTTGAGGCTGTGGCACTGCTACTGTTGGGTGCTTTCAGCCAGCTCTACGTTGAGACTCAAGAACAAAAGGTTCAACAGAATGATTTAAAGTTTCGAATTTGTCCAGAAAGAAAACTCTAGTAAAACTATGGCCTAAAAAGACAGAGCAGAGGAAAACTTGGTTACTAAAAAGGAACAGAACAATAGAAAAGATGGCCTGAGGACCCACAAGAACCAGCAGGACTCTAGCCTCTGCAGCCTCAAAACTTCAAAGGTGAAAGAATTTGCTTTGAGAAGAGAAACCCAGAGCATCATGTTCCAGATTGGTGGCAGCCTAGAGAATTTGTTCCTCAGGACTGGGTTCACAGTGCTCAGTCATTCCAGCTCTCAACTGCTATAGCCAAAAGAGACAGAAGCCTGGCTGGTGCAGACCGTGGCATCATCCACACAGTGCAGCCGGAAGGCTCCGCCAAGATTTCAGGGGGCCTGGAGGTCGGGCAGTGAGCCCAAGAGGGCAGCGCAGGAAGCTGAAGGTGCAGCAGAGAACCCAGTAGTTTGGAGAAGCCATGAATGTGGATCATCTGAGGGAAAGTGCAAGCAGGGAGCACAGCTAGCCCAAGACAGAAGCTACGGCAGCTACAACCACAGGCAGTGCCACTGGGGTGGAGCCACGCAAGCCCTTTGGAGTTCACATCTTGCCAGCAATTGCAGCAGATGCTGGGCTTGGACCTCCAGGATTTAATGTCTGCCCTGTTCGATTCTGGACTTGCCTTGGTCCATTCCTTTCTATCCCCTATTTGTACTCTCTGGAGCGGAAATGTGTATCTGGCGCCACTGTATGTTGGAAGCGCTTAACTTTCTTTCCATTTGCACAGAGGCTTGCCGCTAACAGTTCGCTTTAAATCTCAGAAGAGACTTTGGACTTGGACTTCTCAGCAACTCTTAAGAGATGGAGTAGGTGCCACATGCCTAAAGGGATGTGCATGTGTCTTCTGGGGACTAGGGGTAGAATGCTATGGCTTTGTATCTAGCTGTCCCTCCAAAGGCTCCTGCACGCACAGGTGGGGCTTTAGGAGCTGCCTGAATCTGGGATGTGTGACACTGGGATTAAGGGTGTGCGGTACTAAATTTGTGCATTCATTGACTTAAACACAATTCCGGAAGTGGCTGAATGAATTTATGTAGAAGCCCCATCCTGGGCGTGGGGGGCACCACCCCATGGCTGACAGCCTGGATGGGACAGAAGACGGAAGGCGGCACTCCCGGCTACTGCTCCTGTGCAGTGCCCTCTGCCAGGCCACCCTGTCTTGGAACTAGCAGACTATGGACTGAAACCTCTACAAGCTATGAGCTGAAATAAATCTCTCCTCCTCTAACTTGTAGCTGTTGGGTATTTTGTCTCAGCAATGAGAAAAGTAACCAAAACAGCCCCACGTTCTCTTTGTATTGCCTATTTCTGCTGCCTTTACCAATGTTTAAAGGAAATTAAACGTATTACAGCCTTCGTCCTCTTTAAATAGAATTTAACATTAACATTTAACGTATACTTATATTAAAGTAACCTCATATTTTGAGAAATCCATTTTACCAGGTCATCAGTCACTAGTTGAATACAGATTTAAACATTTAGATGAATAAAATAGGGCCAATTTTAAAATCCAACTATTGGGAAAATAAAAGTGCCAAGAACTGTTATGTTCGAGTTGCTCATTTCACATTTCCAATAAAAAGAGCCAGAAGCCCATCATTTTTAGTAGCTAGGTAATGACTAATTATAAATGAACTCCCATCTTTTCTTTATAAAGGTCATCATAAAATACTTAAAACAAAAAACTTTCACCTTTCCTCCTGAATGAAGTATGGCGTAGGCTAAGTACTCTAGAAGCCACAGTGAATTGTGTGAGACACACAGTGCAGACAGGAACATGCAACTAGCAGAGTGGCACAGCCCCTGAAGAGGCTTTGCTTGTTTAAAATACTCTGCCATCACTAGAGCTGGAACAGATAGAGCACCGCTCACCCCACTCTAGAAGCGTGGCCTCCTATCTGCCCTCTTCTCTACCAATCATGTGGCCTTAAAGGCCAGTGTGCAAGTCCTGAATTAGAAGTTCATTAGTACAACTGTGCAAAGGGCTTCACTTTGTGAGGCCTCTGTCACTAGGTCATCCGGCAAGGCTTGGGGAAGCTCCAAAGGGTTGCAGGTAAGAGGAGATGGACCAGTTTTCCAGGATCTATAACAAGCAATTTAAAAAGGCAAACAAGAACACAGAACAAAATAAAGCTCTGTAAGAGGCAGCAGCTTCCTTCCTGGCCTGGCCAGGGGCAGGGGGCAGAGGGCAGAAGGCAGGGGCGAGGGGCCTGCCGACTGGAACCCTGTGCAGCCCTCTGCCCTGGGAGCCAGCCTGAGGCCCCCGCTGGAGGGTGGAGCTGGCGCCAGCAGGGCTCAGGGAGGGCTGTGCGCATCTGAGGCCCAAGAGGCAGCACCAGGGCAAGGGCGGCACCTCTCCAGGCCCAGGCGCCAGGCCTCAGGGCTCTCAAGGCTCCCACAGCCTCTCACGCATGACTGTCCTCCTCATGATGTGTTTGTCATTATTTGTATTCATTTATCGCTTTCAGTAAGTCACCAACGCAGTCTTTTATCTGTATCTCTCATGACTTCAGAGCCCCCAGCTCAGGGTTTCCTGTTGCTCTCAGTGCTTTCTTACTCATCCTTGCTGCTTTTAATTTTTCCCTTTAAACTTTTAATTGGCATAAAATTATTGTACATATGTACTGGGTACAGGGATGTATTAGCATGCCCATCACCTCAAACATCAGTTTCCCAGATTGGAAACCTTTCGGCCAGCTCCTGGGAAATCCACAACGAGGCATGCGCTGGAGAACAACGCAGTGCGGCCTCCTGCCCAGCTGCACCTCGCCTGCTCCCTTCCCTGCACCCGCCTCGCCCTCGCCACCCCCCAGCCTCTGCAAACTGCTCTGTTCCATCTGCTTCCATGAAGAGGACTTTTTAGGCTTTTTCATACAAGTGAGAACACACTGCTTCTAACTTTAAAATTCGATCTTATGTCTTCTTGATTTTCTCAAAAGCTTACTTTGTTAAGGTTTCTTCTAACAGTGATTAAATACAGCAAACTATTCTGTAAATGTATAGTTTAGAATAGTGAGATCATTCCAAAGTATTTATCTTATCTATTTATCTTGGGAAAGAGAAAGTGACTGAAGATGTAATCACATTTTAAACTATGAGTTCTTGCTCTTCATTCAAATATGAAAAGCATATTTGAGCATTAATACACCAGGGAAAATTGTAAGTTTATTTAATATAATCAATACCAGATTCTAAAAGAATGATTGGTCAAGGGGACAAAAAAAAACAGAGAGGCAAAGGCCTTGGGTTTTGCTTGACTGCTTCCTTAGGAAAATGAGCTCATCCACATGACTGCTAATGTAAGAACCTTATTTTTAAAAACTGAATTGAGGAATTTAGTTTATTAAAAGCCAACAGATTACACAATAGCCCACAGATTAAAGTTCTACACTGAGAAAATGCAAGGTCACCCTTATAGAGGGCAGGCTACACTTTTAGAATACAGGAAAGTGAGGGATTTATTCATGCTTGTCAAGGGCAGAATCTAAACAGTTGGGCAAGCAAAGAAGTTCCTCCAAGAGTCTTAGTTACTCTGATTTAAGTGCAGTCTGACTTTGCTTGTTTGGTTTGGTTTTCATGTTGCCCATGTTGATCCTGAACTTGTGGGCTCAAGTGATCCTCCTGCCTCAGCCTTTCAAGGGGAGGGACTACAGGCATATGACACAACATCTGGCTTAACAGTGTGTATTGAAAATGTTTTTATATAAACAAATGCACAGAAAAAAATTCTTCACCAAGCCATGGACCTCATAAGGTTGGATAATAAGATTTTCTAGTTATGATGAGAAAGGTTAATATGCAGCTAGGGCTATTTAATGTTTTAAAACTACCTTTGATACTTAAGGCTTTGTCTAAACAACAAAGGAAATCTACACATACTTCATTTCATGGGTGACCACATATTCCCTGAGCCCTTGTTACTCTTTGACCTATCTGAATGAAGCTTGGTTCTTATAGTGAGATTTTTTTTTTGTCTTTTCTTTTTTTTGAGAAAGGATCTCATTATTGAGTTCAGGCTGGCCTTGAGCTCACTTTGTAGGACAGGCTGGCCTCAAACTCACAAGGATCCTCCTGCCTCAGCCTCCTGAGTGCTGGGATTACATGGGTGTGCCACGATGCCCAGCCTATAGTGAGATCTTTAAACTTGAGCTTTTCTGTAAAGAGGTTCAAAACACTTTAATTTTGTAAGTTCTATTTAGCCTTTCCCACAACTCTTTTCTTTTCTTAATAAAATTTAAATTGATATGGTGTCTCAAAAGAAAAGCAGCTGATGACAATTTCTGTTCACCATAAATGGATTTTCTTGTCTCATTTGCAAGAGAAGAATTTCATTATATAGAACATAAAGTACAATAAGACAATACATCTATTAAGTAGCTAATAATATATTAAAAAGAGAAAAAAGACAAAATAAACAAGCCTTGGGAAAATATTAATGACAATATTTGTTGAATTTGCAGTAAAGCACTATAGTGCAATAACACAGTGAGTATAAATTATGTGTGTGCTACACTTTTGGTCAAAGGGATAGCTATTCTAAATGCGGATAAAATAGCTAAAAAAGTTTTTTAAAATGTACCTCTGAAACCTTTACTTTTCTAGACTTGGCTCTCTCTCTTTCTCTCTCTCTCTCTCTCTCTCTGTCTCTCTATCTCTCTCTCTCTCTCTGTCTCTGTCTCTCTCAGTACTGGGGATCGATGCACTTGCCGGACAGTCACTTACTCCACAAGGGATGTTTTAATAGGTAGCAATCAATGCTCATACTGAGTGGGCCCTCAGAGGAAGATCTAAAAGGTTCGGTTGGTGAATGAAAGATCAAGGTTTTTTTTTTTTTCCTTTTTTTGTGGTGCTGGAGATCAAACCCAGGGCCTTCTGTGTACTAGGCAAGTTAAGGTCTTTTACATAGTTCTGGTAAACTGAATATAGACAGCACCTTACAATGTGTTTTGCCACTTTATAGGAACTATCCCAAGCTGTACTCAATCAATTCTCCCAAGAAACGTACATAATTAGTGACTTAAAGCTAGTCAGGTTAAGTAATTCAGGTGTAAAAGGTGTTATTACTTATTTATGTGGAGGACAATGGCGTGCAGCCAGAGGACAGAGGGCTCCTGGAGGGACGCTCAGTTACGAAGCACCTGTTCAGTACCCAGCATGTGCCAGGTACTGTGCTGGTGCTGAGGATGCCTGAGACAAGATGTGAGGTTCAGGCATCAGACAGGAAACGGCAAATGGGTGCGACAGTGGTTCTTCCAACACGAAGAGCCTAAGGCCATACCCAAGTCTCTAATAGCACTTAGTAAGGCCCTGACAACAGGCATGGTGGTATCTAGGGGTTATGCCTTTAGTACTGATCAAAAAGTCAATTAAATTCTTATAGACTAAGGGTCTGTTATATTTCCAAACAAAAGAAAAGCAAATCCAAGTGGCTCAGGTTTCTAAAATATAGTATTACACAGCACACATGCTATATGCACTATAGTACAAATGTTAATGTATACAGATATCCAGTGAATTTTTATGATGGCTCAACAATAAACTACATAACACATGACAAAATGAAAGTTGGCTGGGCATGGTGGCACATGCTTGTAATCCCAGCACTGAGGAGGGAGAGGAAGGAGGATCACTTTGCGTTTGAGACCATTCTGGGCTACAAAGTGAGTTCAAGGCCAGCCTGAATTACACGAGACTCTGTCTTAAAGAAAAAAAAGGTGGTATTTTTCTAGAAACATAACTCTGGACCTGAAGAGATATATATCTAAGTAAGCATACTACTGGGACCTGTGATGAATAATATTTATAAAGTCACAATAATATAAATGTTCTTTTCATTGGTTTTTAACTTTTAAATTCAATACATAGGAGGAAACACTGAAGTTTTACTCATATAGACTATGAAGTCAATGTGCTCAATTATAACCCTAAATGCCATATGGAGGCACAGCTCTCTGAAAATGAAGGAAGAGGAAGCAAAGGAAAGGTAAAGGGGCAGGTAAGAGTGCTAAACTCAAACCACGAGGTCAGGAGATACTGGTAAGACTTGCTGGAACAAGAACTACATGTTTAAATATGTTGTTCAAGATTACAAGAATAAATAACAGAGGAAATAAAAATATATTTTAGAAAGTTATAGGGCAGGCTGGGGATATAGCTCAGCAGCATGAGTGCCCGCCTGGCAGGCACAAGGTCCTGAGTTTGATTTCTGGTACAAAAAACAAAGCAAAACAAACAAAAACAAACAATGGTCACAGGGTAGGCACAGGGCTGGCATCTCAGCACCTAAGGCTAAGGGAAGAGCATCTCAGAGCCAGCCTGGGCTATACAGTAAGCCCCATCTCAAAAAAAGCAAAATAAAAACTGTATGTCACATGAATTCTGAATTCTCCCACATTCAGGAGGCC
This sequence comes from Dinomys branickii, assembly GCA_004027595.1. Lineage (NCBI taxonomy): Eukaryota > Metazoa > Chordata > Mammalia > Rodentia > Dinomyidae > Dinomys > Dinomys branickii. The sequence goes on along the minus strand of PVLD010003493.1, from coordinate 113,446 downwards.
TGTTATTGCTTCTAACACACATAAGTCCAAGACCCCTTGCTTGCTTCAACTAAATGTTACTGTTTGCTCACAGACACCTACAGGAAAAGAAGGCTGCACCTTTACGCAGTGCCACTATTTATTCCTAAAGAGCCAGAAAGCTGTTCTCCTTTATAAACTAAATTTAATCTTTAAAAATATCTTTACAGAAGCCCACTGCCCATTTAGCCTAGTGATGTCTGACCACAGCTAGAAGAGGGCAAAGCAGTTAATCATCTTGCTATTTTCCTCATTCCTTTTCCATTCTCTGTAAGACCTCTTTACTTCATCAAAGAGAACTTTAGAGCTAATTCTGAGCTTAGTAGTTATCCTATATTAAAACAAAACTGATTCCTATTTACAAAAGGAATTCCTTTGCAGGCAGCCTTAGGAATTACTGTAACTGACTTTAGCCAGAACTAGACATTCTGGGTTAAAGACACAGGTGCGGGAGTCACAGTTCTAGCTCTGACGCTGACCAACATCTACCTGTGTAACCTTGGAAGGCTCCTTAGTCTCTGGCTCTCAATTTCCTCATCTATAAAATAACAGGACTGCAACCAGAGGGCGGCTAAACCACTTTTCAATACCTAAATTCTTTCCTTCTCTAACCAAACAAGGAGAGAAAAATTTTAAATCCTAACTTAAAAACCAAAACAAATAACAACAAAACTCCCTGAAAGTATTGCTAATGGCCTAAAAGTCATTACACAGAGTTAAGGTCTACGACAGCAGTTTACACTAATTGTGAGGTAACACGTTACTAGGGCCTGTTACTCAAGTACATAATTCAAGTGGTTTCAAAGTCCACAAAAAGATGACCTAAACACCACTGAACTGCTGTGGAAAAGTACTAGTGTGGGAGTCAGGTTTTCACTTGGTTCGGAGGCTTTTCTTAAGTAAATAGCATCTCTTGAGTCTCGACTTTCTCAGGTGTAAACTGACAGGATCACATTACATTATTTCTAAGACCTTTCCTAAAACCAAAACTCTACGTGGTTATTCTCAACCTACCCTTTTGTAATGCATTGCTTCCAAAAACATCTTGGTCTGTTTATAGATTTCTTGGCCTGTCTTGTGGAAGGTCTTGAGAAACTCTATGAACTCCTTAGACACTCTATCCGTCTCAATGCTGGTTTGCCGGTTTATGGAAGGACTGGGAGCTTTTGCTTCCTGAATTTCTGCTGGGAAAATTAAACATAGTAAGTTTCATAACAGAGAAGATCTATGCATGGAATCACTAAGTATCTAATTTAAGATTATTTAAATTATGTTTTATCAAAGTTAAACTGAAATTTAAATCATTTTATGTTTAAATGTTTGGACAGCTTTCCTTAAAGTAAACAAAATCTATTTTATGAGTAGGAAGTATAAACAAACAAAACTTCATGATCTAAGCCATTCAAATAAAAGTTGCTCTATTAGTATTTTCTTAGCCAAAATACATCACGCTTTGATCTATATACAGATTTAATCATTAATATTGAAATGGCACACTAGCCTGAACAACTCTCTCAAAGACTGCAATCAGTCAAAGCACCAGCATGTTAAGAGGACACAGAAAATATTGGACAACTGTTCAAATCCCATCACACTTGCCCAAAGGAAAAGGCCAATTTGTCTGCATGGAGACTCAACTAGTTACCCACCATTCACTTTGCAGCCACGCTGTTCAGAGTGAAAGAACACACCCAAGGTACATAATGGACACAATGGAGCACACGCCGAAGGGGTGCTGGAGCAAACAGCACACCCTCCTCACAGCTGGGGACATGATCTTTCCCCTCTGCAAATAAATACCACACTGAAAGGGAAATGGGGCCTTTACAGAACAAGGTAAGGGGGCAGTCACAGTGCCGTCAAGAAGGTATGGACTATCATTTGGTCTCCTGATCTTGAACTATGCTCTCTAATTCAATACTTGTAAGGAATTAAAGGATCACATACTCACAGTTGCCTTTTAATAAAAAAAAGTATCCTTGGAAGATATTAAAATCAAGCTTTTACCTATTAGCATAATTTCTCATCTTATTTTTTGAATTTATGACTTAAACTATTCACTTTATTCCAGAGAATGAGGTTCTAAAGAATTTTAAGATAATAAAAATGGTAACTCCTATTAGAGTGGTATATTTAAGTGAGACAAACACGTTATCTAAAAGAATACACAACCAACCATACCAGGAAAAACTTGAGTCTGCCTCTCACCATGACATCACTGGTTATTAATGTCACGTGGGAGATACTTGTTGCTGCTCAAACTGAAGCAAAAGCAGCTCTTTCCCTTATACTATACTATGAATATTAACTAGTTAGCACAACAAAATTGTACTTTATAGTTATCTCTCGGAATCTGGTATTTAGGCTTTTTCCTTTGTTCTGTTTCTTGAGGCAGGTCTTGCTTATAGTTCAGGCTAGTCTCGATTTTGTGGTGATCCTCCTGCCTCCTAAGTGCTAGAATTACAAGCATTCATTTATCATGCCCTGCTTGGCTATATTTTTAATTTTTTTTTAACTTTGTTTGCAATTGGCTATCTTTTAAATTATCAGTGCACAGCTGTAACCCCAGAACTTGGGAGGCTGAGGCAGGAGGATCCTTGCGAGTTAGAGACCAGCCTGGGCTACAAAGTGAGCTCAAGACCAGCCTGAACTGTATATCCAGACCCTGTCTCAAAATGATAAATAAATAAATAAATAAATAAATAAATGAATGAATGAATAAATAAATAAATAATCAAATGCTTAACTGTAATTTAAAAACTAGGAACACTATGTATGTATGGCAAAAAACTTATGTCAAAAGTCAGACAACAAATTGGAAAAAATGTTTCCAAACAGTATCACAGACAAAGAACTACTCTCACCAAGGGGTCATACAAGACAGAAAATATATCCAACAGTGCAATATGAAAATGGACAAAGAATACCAAGAGTACAGACAAAGGAAACACAGACAGATCTTGTGTGGTTTTTTTTTTTTTTTTTTTTTTTTGGCGGTACTGGGGATCGAACTCAGGACCCTGCGATTGCTAGGCAGGCGCTTATTCCACTGAGCTATATCCCCAGCCCTACAGACAGATCTTAAGATAGGAAAGATGCACAATCTCATTCATACAAAGATACAAATTAAAACTACTATACAATGCCATTTTAAAAAAATGTTTTTTGTAGTGGTGGAGATAGAACCCAGGACCTCATGCATGCTTGACAAGTGCTCTACCATTGGGCTAGATGTCAGCAAGAAGCTATTTCAAAAATTAACACACAACTGGCCCTGAATCAAGGCCAGCAGTTTTCTGTAGCTGTTGGTTTCAAGCAGGAGCCTAAAGTGGTATCTTTCTATGGTCTGTTGGCCATTTCAGAACTTTAGAAATGTAATGGTCAATTCACTAGAAAGTAACAAATAACTAAATAAATTTTACGAGAGGACTTCAAGATGGCGACCGGGTAGGCAGCAGAGAGAGAACCTCCCGGAGGAATGCCACTCAGACAAAGGAATATAGGAATATAGCAACATGTGAAGGACAGAAGGGAAAGAGGTGGGTATCCTGAACTCAGGAGGGATCTGAAATGGGAATTGAAGCCCTCGGAAAGACTAAGCAAAATCTCTGCTGGAGGAAAGGATTGGAGATCCGCCATGGCGCAGTCGGGGGGAGAGGAGAAGGAGGAAGTCACCGCTCCAAGCACACCCATGGCCCACGCCCTCATTCCGGCATTCGCAGCTTCAGCTTTGGAGGCCCACGCTCACGGAAGCCTCCCGACTCAGCCAGGGGAGAGCGGAGTTCCGAGAGCTGGTCCAGGGCTGGAGAGAGAAGGGCGCAGCCAGGAAAGAAGGCAATGGCGGTCAGGAGTAGTTGTCGAACCCAGTGTGAAAATGAGAGGTTGCGACAGCCACTGGGGCAGAGTCCTCACCCTGCGGCAACCTTCCTAATCAGTGCCTGGAGAGAATCAATGCAACTAGTACACAGCCCACCATGCCTGGCTCTGCACCTGCCACGAGGCAGTGGCCCTCTGCCTCTCTGCTGGGTGAGCGGCTACCGGCAGAGAGCAGCAGGGAACCTCAGCAGTGAGCCGCGGTGGCTCCCAGGGATCCAGCTGAGGAGCGGAGAGGATGGGGGCTCCAGCACCGCAACAAGAGGGAGATGCAGATGGAGGTGGATCACGTGACTCAACACCCTTCTCACTCCAACATCAGGCAGGAAGCACAAGCTGGGTTACTGGAACTCAGCTCCCACCCTGAACTCTCTCTGGGAGAACCTTGAGTCTCAGTGGCTTGAGCAAGCACCGCCTGTTCCTGGCAACAATGGGACGAATCCATGGTCTTCAGAACTCACCCCAAACTATTAATGTGAGCACCAAGAGGGTCTCCTTACAGCTTGCACATATGAACCTTGCATGAACCCATAGCAACAGGTTGGATGAAAAGCAGCAGACCAGGAGTCTGAAAAACAACAACACACTCTATACAGCAGACCCGAGAAAATCCTCCAACTCTATTCTAGAACTGATCTTTAAACTCAGTTCATACCTTGAACTAACACAGTGAGAACAGGCTGGGGATATTTCAAGCCCTTATACCAAGCATCTTAAGTTCATCCAATGCCCAGCTTCAAGGGGTGGGGAATGGTAATAATGGACATCAGGAGGAGGGAGGAGAAGAAAGGGCCTCTGGCATCGAGGCAACGAGACAGAGCCAAATGGGTCACCGAGGGCACCGACAGGGGCACGTGCCCCACGGCTGCTCCGATGAGGGCCCCACGGATGCTCCGCTGTGGGCCCCATAGCTGCTCTGCTGAGGGCCCCACGGCTGCTCCGCTGTGGACCCCGCTGAGGGCATCCCACGGACTGGACCCGCCCCCACCCATAGCACGGCGATGGGGCGGAGCTGGGCGGTCCGCTGTGAGCATAGGTGCTTTTCCACCTCCGACCATGGCAGTTTGTATACACCCATGTATGTTATAGTATAGTCTGAGGTAGCTGTATCTCTTCTCAAGGCGAGAGTCCAGGGGTATAGATAAACCCAGGAATACAGTTATTATCACAGGGAAGATGACCGATTGAGTGGTAGGGCAACGCAGATGAGGGAGGAAAAAATTGAATGATCAAATGGGCCATCATCTGTGTAACTGAGTAACAAAGGTGAAGGTAACATTTATGTAGGACAGCATCCAGAGCTAATTCCCTTCTATGTTCTCTATAATTTGTATTTCCTCAATTGTTTTTGTATTAACAGAAGTGAAGATAACTTTATGTTATGCAGCATCCAGTGCTGATTCCCTACTATCTTCTCTATAATTTGGTGTTTCCTTTAATGTTTGTGTGTTAACTAGTGTGAAGATGACATTATGTAATACAGCATCCAGTGCTAATTCCCTGCTATGTTCTGTATAATTTTGTATTTTTGATATTGTTTATGGCTTGTTCTGGTTCGTATGTCTCCATTCTTTTCTCTTAAAAAAAAAAATTAACACAAATATCTGAATTTGATTTTGAGAATACAGGAAAAGACATCCTCATGTTATGCAGACACAATGTAAAAAAGATACAACTTCAAAGGAAAGCAATTTAATAATAATAATCAAAATTTAAAATAAATATAAATATATCCCATGTTCCAATATTTTCTATTTCTCAGAAATGTTTTACTGATATAATTTTGCACGTATAAAATGAAATATGTTCATGTCTACTCATTTTAACACTACTCGTAATAGCAAAAACTGGGAACAACTGATTACATGGGGACCAAACAAATTATAATTTAATCCATGAACTGGAATATTCACAGCTTCAAAATTTAAAAAATTTATGTTGGGGCTGAGGACACTGCTGGAGGACAGAAAGCTGGCCTAGCATGTGCAAGGCCCTGGGCTCAACCCTAGGATGACCAAAAAAAAAACCCCACCAAACAAAAACCCAAAAAGTATGCTTTTTGTGAGCTGATATACAAAGTTCTCATTAATATACTGTCTTTTTAAAAGCCTGGTATGTGCAGGTGCTATGCTTTCTGTAAAATAGCAGGACTGGGGTAAGACATGTGATGGGATGTAGCTGAGGGATAGAGTTCTTCCTAGCATGCATAAGACTTTAGGTTCCATTCCCAGCATCATAAAAAAACAATGATTCCAAGTAACATACTGTATCCTAGAACAAACCCAACAATATTTAAAGGAACAAAATCCAGCATCCACAAACCATGTAATTCAAAAATGTCTGATGTCCAGTCAAAAATTACCAGGCATGCAAATGTGGAAAATATAATCTTATAAACAGATTAATAAATAACAGAACTAGAAATATCATAGATGATACCTTTAGTAGACCACAGTGTTCAAATAGCCATTATAAATGTACTCTGTTAAGAAGATAACATAGGAACATAATGAGAGAAATGGGAGATACAAAGAGAAGCAAACCAAACTTCTAGAGGTGAAAACCACAAGTGAAATAAAAATACACTAGACAGCACATAAGATAATACAAAATAAAAAAGAAAACTTGAAGACATAGTAAAAGGAATTATCCAAAATAAAGTGTAGAGGAAAAATGACAACAAACTGAACTAAGCATTGGTAGTCTATGGTCAATATAAACCATTTTGACTGGTATAAGTGGAGTCTCTGAAAGGGAGAGGGAGCAAGGAAATACTTTAAGAGATAATGAAGAAATAATAGCTGAACAATTTTTAAAAAATAGCAAGGTCTTGCTTTGCAGTTCAGACTGGCCTTGAGCTCACTTTGTAGCTCACAACGATCCTTTACCTCAGCCTCTCGAGTCCTGAGATTACAGGCATGCACCACCACACCTGGCACATTTTCCAAAAATTTATGAAAGGTGTAAGTCTACAGATATAAAAGTGAAGAAAACAGAAGTGTAAGTCTACAGAAGTGAAAAAAACTCTAAGCACAAAAACCATGAAGAAACGTAGTAAGACATGTCTTTTTTTCCCCAGTACTGGTAACTGAACCCAGGGCCTTCACCAAGCTACATTCCTAGAACATTTTTATTTTGAAATAGGGTCTAACTAAATTACTAAACTGCCCCAGCTGGGCTTAAAACTTGCCATCCTCCTACCTCAGCCTCCCAGACTGCTAGGATTGCAGATAAGCACCACTGCGCCTGGTGCATCATAACTACTAAAAATGAGTAACATCTGATCTGGAGGAAACTTCAAGGGATCTTTAGAGGAACTATAAGAGGGAAAAGTCACATTACATATAAAGTAACAAAAACAAATAACGTAAACAGATTTCTAAAGTATTATTATCAGGACTCATACAAATCTGAATACAATCAAGTAATGTTCATAAAGTGCTGGCAAGAAAAAAAACTACCAACCTGAAATTCTGTGTCTAACACAAGATTTTTTTTTTTTTTCAGAAACAAAGGCAAAATATAGACTTCTTCAAAGTTGTGAGAACTCACCAGCAGATCAGCACTGCAAGCAAGTTAAAAGGCACCCTTCAGGCAAGGGAAATGATGCCACATGTAAATGTGTCCACAGAAGGAAGGCCGTCAGCAATGGCATGTGACATGGACAAATACGAATGGCTCCATTATTCAAATTATCTGACAGATAATTACCTGCCTGAAGCCAAAATAATGGATTGTGGGATTTATATCATATACAGAACTAATATATAGGACAGCAACAACAAAGTGTGAGAGGAAAACACACCATGCTACTGTTTTAAGGCTGCTATGTGTACGGCACATTATTTGAAGGTAGGTGAGTTAAAGATATATTTTGTAAACCTCAGAATACAAAAGTAGAAGAGAAAAAAAAAGTAAAAGAGGTACATCTAAAAGGCCAATAGTGGAGATAAAGATGTGTTCATACAAAATAATCAAAAAGAAGGCAATGCCAGGCGTGGCAGCGCACACCTGCAGCCCCAACACTAGAAAGGTGAGGAGAACTACAAGTTCAAGGCCAGCCTGGGCAATTTAAGGACATAGTGAGACTCTGTCTCAAAATTTAAAAAAAAAAATTTTTTTTCTTTTAAAAGGCTGGGGTTGAGGGGTGAGGATATAGTTCAGTGGCAAAATTGCCTGCCTGAAAAGCACAAGGTCCTGAGTTTGATCCCCAGTACTGCAAATAAATAAATAAATAAATAAATAAATAAAATAAAAGGCTGGGGTTGTAACTAGGTGCAAAGGCCTTGGGTTCCCCATTATCAAAAAGAAAAGCAAAAGATTTCAATACTGTTCTCTTAGTAATTTTTTATTGTTTTGTTGTGTATTTCTGCATTTTTCATTTTGTTGGTACATTTGAGATATACACAATGATAACACTCATCATAGATAATGTGTACCTGCACCTGATATATCTTGTTTCTTTTTTCCCCATTCCACTCCTCTCCCTTCAACCCCTCTTCTCTTAATAATTTTTGATAAAACAGAAGATTTAAAATATCAGTAAGAGCCAGGCGTGGTGGCACATGACTATAATCCCAGCACTTGGGAGGCTGAGGCAGAAGGATCACTGTGAGTTCAAGGCCAGCCTGGGCTACAAAGTGAGCTCAAGGCCAGCCTGAACTTCATAGTAAGACCCTGTCTCAAAAAGACTAAATAAATAAATAAATAAATAAATAAATAAATAAAATCAGTAAGAAAACACTTGAACAATGCTATCTACCACTCTGACTGAACTATAGTTTACAGAATACCTAAAATAAATGCACATTCCATATGACCAAATAATAGTAATAACTTACGTATAGGATGTGTATACTACATACTAAGTACTTTTACAACATTATTTTGTCCAGTCCTCACAAGCTCAACCAGGTAATACTTTTGAAGTTCAGAAACTTGAATGATATCATAGTTATTTGAGGGATAAATGCTAGAATTTAAACTCAGGTTTACATGCATTGCTTCAGAATCTGAGCTCTCCTATGCAACAGTCCTCTCCACTCGGCGAAGAGAAGACTACCAGCTAGCTCTTTGAGGACACCAATCCCTTGCCAGCCAGCCAAGAGGAGAAAACTTTGACCATGTCCTTTATTATTTTGCTTACGCATACTCCTCTCTCACAAATACTTTTTTTTAACCACTTAAAAGTTTACCCTGAACATCACCCAGGCAGCATGTTTATGTACTATCCAAAGTGTCACTTGGGCAGGTGTCATTTCAACGAGTTGATTCTTGAATAAATTTGATAAAATTGTCATTTTCATACTTCCTGTTATATTATCTTATAAAAATTAAAGAAAAAACATGCAAGTTTTGATCATCCTGCATTTAAGTAATTAGAATGTAAGTGGTTTTAAAAAACTTCTTAAAATGTAAGTGAAAATTATATTGACTAGCTATAAATAAGTATAAATCACTAAAATTGACAGTTGGCTGTTTCTCTCCAACCTTCCTAAAAAACAACCCCTACTAAGGCAACAGACATTTGGTTACAGGTAGAAAGTGACAGAGACACAGCTTGGGCCCTGGAGGCTCAGGAATGGGATGAGGGCTTAGCGTGTAAGATGAAGGAAGTGAAGAAGGAAACCGGAAGAGAACCGCCTCTCTTACATTAGTTACAGTTTCGGGTAGGGCCCCAATGGCAGCTGCTTGCTCTTCAACTTAAAATCATCTTGTGTTGTAACACAGAAACAAAGCATGTATTTCAAGTATATCCAGTCAACCACGATTACAAGCCTGCCTTTTCCCAACCTACACAGTTTAAAAACTCTCCTAGCAGAACATACTTCTTGAATTATAATGACAATAACATGTACAGGGATCACTCAGTAAGGATCTCCTATATGTCAGATCCTGTGCTTTGTTAGTCATTCTCATTAACCCTTAACAATTTTGTTAGACGGTTTTATTTTGTGCATGAATAAAGTGAGGTGAGAGAGCTTAAATCACTAAGTGCTCAAAGTCATGGGCTAATAAGAGATGGGATTTGAATGCAGGCTTGCCTGCTCCCCATGCCTAAGTCCTTCATAACAATATCATAACATCTTTTTTATTAATACAACATCTGTTTATTCCTATTTAAAACAACCACTGAGCTAGGCAAGGTCACATGTGCCTGTAGTCTTAGCTACTCAGGAAGCTGAGGGAGAAGAACTGCATGAACCTAGGAATTTAAGGCTGGGTTGGGCAACACAGCAAGACTCCATCTCAATCAATCAATCAAAGTCAACCACTGAGTATCAACTGAGAACCTACTATGAAAGGCTGCGTGAAAGGCAGATCACACATTAAATCAGTTAATATTCTAAGTAACCCTGTGAAAGCAAAATCTTCAATAAGTTTGCTTGAGGAATAGTTAAGAGTCAAGATGGTTAATGCCATTTCTAGTCTATTGAAAAATATATTTTATATCTTAATTTTTTAAACATACCAAAACCTCCACATTTCTTAGATCCTCTTAATATAAAAGGAGAGCTCAGTAGGATATTACAGTTCTATTGTTATATAATACAGGTGAGAGGGAGAAAGTCTAGTTTAAGGCATATATACTTCATCTTTGCCCCAGGCTTCTGGCACAGAAGTCCTAAAACCCTTTGGGTTTCCTGAGAGAAGGGACCATCTGTTGCCCATAAAGAGCCCCTTTATCACTCTGGGCCCAACAGCTTCTGGAAGGGACTGGTCATTACAGGAACTAGCCCTGTGATTAGAAGGTGAGCCAGGTGTGGTGGCGGCACATGCCTATAATCCCAGCACTTAGGAGGCTGAGGCAGGAGGATCACTGCGAGTTCAAGGCCAGACAGGGCTACCTAGTAAGTTCAAGGCCAGCCTGAACTACACAGTGAGATCCTGTCTCAAAAAAAAAAAAAAAAAAAAAAAAAGGTGAGCATGTTTAGCCCTATACTCCAAACTCCAAACTCTGGGGAGGGAAGAGGGGCTGGAGATTTTAAATCACCAATGGCTAATGAATTAACTAACCATCATGCTTACATAATGAAACATCCACAAAAGCCCTAAACAAAAAGTTCAGACAGCTTCTGCCTGGTGAATACACTGAGGTGCTAGGAGGGCAGCATGCCCAGACAGCACACATTCGCTTTATTAGTCTGTTGCTGGGTCGTGTCCTCCTAGCACACAGGCAAACATGTACGATTTTTTCCTGAGTTCTGTGATTTACTGCAGCAAACGACCATATTGGTGAAGAGGGGCTGCCTTGTCACTGGTGCGTGAGAAGTACAGATGCCACAGACCCCCCAGAGGACAATGGGGACCTTCTTGTGAGACTGAGAGCCTTAACCTGTGAGGTGTCTGCTACTCTGGGTGGTATTAGAATAGGACTGAATTGCTGAATATGCAGTTGGTGTCAGAGAATAAAAGACACCATGTATCTGGTGTTAGGGGAAAAAGCCAAAACATAAAACTTCCCTCAGTCCTAGGCAATGAGGGTCAGAAAGACCACGTTCTAAATGCAGCTGGCCATCCATATGCATAGGTCCTGCATCCTCAGATTGAGATGAACGGGACAGGTCCTAACTTCTGTCTCGTCATGATTCCCTAAACAACATAGTACAAGCTAACAGCTCTTTATATAGTATTTGCATAGTATTAGGTACTGTAAGTCACCTATAGATAATTTAAGTATAGACGAGGATTGTGTAGGTCATACACAAATATTAGTCACCCAATACCAGACACCTGAGCATCTGCAGACTTTGGTATATTTGGGGGCCCTCGAACAATACCCTGGATCCAAGGGAAAGATGGTGCGTTCCACGTGACACAATATACAAGCTGATTTGTAATATAAACTTCATAAGCAAAGATAAATAATACTCAAAGTGAAAAAAATGCAATCAACTGGAAAAATAACTGTAAAAATAGGCAGTAGTGGGCTGGGGCTATAGCTCAGCCGCACAAGCACCTGCCTGGCAAGTGCAAGGTCCTGAGTTTGATTCCCGGTACCAGAAAAAAAAAAAAAAAAAAAAGGCAGAAGTATAAAATTGGTTCCAAATTTAGCTCTGGGAATCTTACGTTGCCTTAGTCTCATCCAAGTGCCAGAGGCCTTCGTGATTAAAGTAGAAAGTCATTAGTGATTCCCTGCACAATGTAATTAACAAGCTTCTATTTAATTAACATCCGAAATTCAGGTCTTGGAATGGCATTGAATGCTGTAGGATTATAGTTTATTTTGAAGAAACTTCAGGTCTACAGAAAAGCTGCACAATTGTCATAGTGTCTTAATACTCGTAACACACATTCACAAAATTTTAAGCTGGGCATGGTAGTGCATGCCTGTAATTCCAGCATGTGGGAGGTTGAAGCAGGAGAATCACTGCAAGTTTGAGGCCCGCCTGGGTTACACAGTGAGTTCAAGGCTAACCTAAACTGCATAGCAAGGCCCTGTCTCAAAAAGACAAAAAAAAAAAAAAATTAACATCATGCTAAATGTCTTATATATATTATTCTTTTCAAAATAAAATAAGGCTGGAGATGTAGTTCAGTGCTAAGATCCTAGGGGTGTGTGGGGAATACACACGATTCTACTCTGGGTGGTAACATTTATATGATCTCTAAAACAAAGGCGCATTTTGGAAGATATAAGCAAGTATCTCAACTCATCCAGCCCATTATGATTTCTTTATAACCTATACAGCTTATCCCTCCTGACTTTGGACACTAAAAAACTACTAAAAACTGTAAGTTAACTGAGTCTTAAGAACAATAAGTTAACTATAAGTTAACTCAGAGCATCTAGCTCTAACAGGATGTGAAAATATTCAAGTCCCTTAGAAGGTTGTTAGTGTTTTGTTTGCACCCAAGTTGGTCCTGGTTAAGAGTTTTATTTTGTGCAACTAACATCAGTGAAATGTGAAGAGCAAGAGCATCATGCATCAAGAAGTAAAATAAAGAATACAGAATACAAGAGTCTATTTCTAGTCCTGACCTAATAAGTTAAACTACCCTTAGCAGGGCTGGGTATGTGATGTGGCCCAGTGGTAGAACACTTGCCCAGTATGAGCAGGGTCCTAGGTTCAATCCCTGGCACTGAAAAGAAAAAAAAAAAAAAATACACTTAGTATAGGCTAACCTTACCCCCACCCAACAATCCAACAATTGACCAGGCTGTAATGAAAAGTTCATCTGCCAAAGTTACAAAAGTAATCTAGAAAACAAAGATCCAAGAGCATTTTCTTGAAGTATTTTAACAAAGGAATATGCCAAAGTGAATATGATGCCCTGCTGCCAGATATGTATGCCAGAACTGAGACCTCCCAGACAGCTGGGCACAGGGGTGCATACCTACAATCCCAGCTATTTGGGAGATTGGGGCAGGAGGATCACAACTTTGAGGCCAGTCTGGGGTATTTAGCAATATTTTGTCTAAAAATAAAATTTAAAAAGGCCTGAGGATATAACTCAGGAGTAGAGCACTTGCCTACCATGTATGAGGTCCTGGGTTCAATCCTTACTGTCTCCTCTCTGTCTGTCTGTCTCTCTCTCTTTCTAACACACACACACACACACACACACACACACCCCTCCCTCCCTCCCTCCCTCCCCAGACAACTGAATCTGGGGCACTCCCACAGATATAAGCACTTTCTTTTTTTTCCTTTTTTTGTTTGTTTGTTTATTTTTGAGACAGGGTCTCTCTATGCAGCTCAGGCTGGCCTTGAGCTCACTTTGTAGCACAGGCTGGCCTGGAACTCACAACAATCCTCCTGCTTCAGCAAAAATTCAGAGATATTTTCAAAAGGAAAAAAAGGTAAAAAGCATTCTGTATACAAGTTTTACAATGAAAATTACAGGCTCTGGACTGGATTATGAAGCTTCTTTCCATAATATAATCCACACTGTACAGATGTTTCTAGAACATGATTTTTTCAAACCACTGAGGGAGTCAGGAAAAATACATGACTATATTATGTACCTAGGCAACAGGAACCTTATTTAACACATATATATTTAATATTTATATATATGAACTAGTTTAAGTTATATACGTATTTGAGGTAAAGCGGCAAAATGGAGAAAACTTGAACTGGGAGTTAGGAGACCTAAGTTCTGATCCACCAACTCACTATATAACCTTGGGTAAATCAGTGGACTTTGTGGATTTCCATAGTGCTGTTTGTGTAACGGGGCAGTTAAAGCAGACAGCTTTATAATTTTTTTTTTACTATTTCGTCTGCTATAATAAATATATACCATTTCGTTGCATAGCATATATTTGTAAGGCTAATGAGGTGTGTCCACAGCAAGAAACAGAATTGAAACTAAACAGGTGTGGGTGGCTTTGATCAATGGCCTTGAGCTTCTTATCAGCAGAGATTATTCCAACAGAAAGACCTTGCATTTTAAAACGCTAACACTTCTCCTTGGAGATTTACTGGGCTAAGCCTTCCGCACTCCGGCTCATTCAGCTCTCAGCAGCGTGGCTCTGGCAGGTATTTCCTTCCCTCAGGACAGACAGGCCTTCTGAGACATTAGCATGCCCAAGGTGATGCAGCTAACACACAGCAAAGCTGGGACTCAAACCAGGAGCGAGTCCAAAGCCTATTCCTTTCTCCACTCTATTTCATCAACTTCTGATAAATAAAGGCTGAGCCAAAACACTCTAGACGACCAGAAAATAACTCCAAATTAATCATGTGAACACAAAGGTATTTCAAGGTGTGTTTCTCTTTTTACTGTTCATGAGGCAGAGTGTCACTATGTTATCCAGCCTGCCTTGAACTTCTGGGGTCGAGGGGCCTTTCTGCCTCAGCCTCACTAGTAGCTGGCATGTGCCACTGTGACCACATGTGTGTTTTTGTTATAAGCAACATTTCCTTTTAATAAAAGAAAAGAAAGGAGCAATAGTCACTGTGCCTAGAAGAGTCTTTTTTTTTTTTTTGGTATTGACAGTTGAACTCAGGACCTTGTGCTTGCCAGGCAGGCGCTGTGCCACTGAGCTACATCCCTGCCCCGGAAGAGTCTCAAGGGCAGTACTAGTATTCATTCCCCTGCCTTCAACATGCCAAGTTACCCTGCAGTGGCCTCTGAGCCACAAGAAACAGGGCTCTGAGAAGACAGCGCCTCCCAGTCTCTGTCACCATCTTCAACGAACCCTGTAGTCCCTAAGGAGCAACTCAAGGTTTACAGACAGAGCCCTAACATAGGTTCTCCTCTTGATCCACACTAGGCCACCTGGGTGGCAGACTGACAGTGGTGTTACTGACTACCCTCCTGCGGCTGCACAGCACATAAGGATGTAGGATGAACAAGGTCATCTACGCACAAATCCATGCACTAAAAAATACCTAATGAGTTACTTTCATCCCCCCCAGAGGCACAGTGACCCTTTTCGTATCTGTTCTCTGTACATTTCCTTAAGACACAAGCTGTCTCTCAGAAAGAAAACCTCTCAGAGGGCTTTCAAGCCTTGAAGCAACCACTCCCATGAGCTGTGGACAGTAAAGACATCATACAAAAGGGACAAATAAAGATCCAAAATAGAAAACCACCAAAGACATACTCATCCAGACAGGAGTGGATTTTACAAAGTATATCTTTCAATTGTCCTTATTCCCCTTATAGAATAAATAAGTTTTTCTACACACAATGGCCTCCAAGCAAAGACAGCATTATTCACATACCGTCTGGCCCCCAAACTTAGTTTTTGTTTCAAATTTGGGCTGGTGTCTCTTAAAAGTTTACAGAAATAGAAAGCTGTGCCCACCATATGCATTGCGGATCTACTCTGTATCTCACTCAGCCAGAGAAGGAAAAAGAGCATTAGAAAATTACCCTTCTTGGATCCGACCCTGGAAGAAGCACTGAAGAATTTCTTGACTGTGGTAACCTTGCGGGTCTTCTCGTTCGTTTTCTTTTCTTCAAACTTGGAAAATGTGAGTGACTGGGCTCCCTGGCTACTCTGACTGCTGGCAAAGGCCTCTTCCTCCTCCCGCTGAAGGCTGAAATTCAAGAGAGGATTATAAATTATCTCAACAGTACGCAAGTTGCGCTTGTATCTAAAGGCTACCACTCAGTTCAGGAGGACCTAAAAAACGTTATCACTAAAAGTTACATGTGCCCAATGGGTCTCTGATAGAAGGTGACAGGATGTGTGCTTCCACAGGCTTCAGGTGGGAATGTCTCCGTGGGTTACATGCCTCGGGAACTGTGTTAGGGTTATGTGGAACAGCCTAGTCCAGTAGTGGTAAACCTATGGCACGTGTGCTGCAGTCACTGTTTGTTGCCACCAAAAGCTTTAAAAGGTTCGCCATCACTGTCCTTTTCTCCAATAAGCTCAAGTTGAAACAGAGAGAGAGAGAAGCAAACCATTACTGTTTAACAGATGGTTCATACAGAAGAGAGCAGAAATCAAGTTCTGCAAGAATACAGGCAGAACAACTTAAATGCTAGGGGAGTCAGAGGTTTTTTTAATGGGGACATCTGGGCTTAGCAGAGAAACAGGATCCTGTGAGTGAAAAGAGAAGAAACCCCAAGTGTGAAAGTGTGCTCTGTCTCACAGCAACCTCGGTATGCGCAGAGGACCGAGCACCTGATGGGCAGTGACACTGGGTACACGGGAAGGTGCCACAGGGGAAGGAGCTCTGGCTGCGGATGCCAACTATTATTCTGGAGTTCACCATTTGGTAAGGAACCAAGGGTGATTATAAGCCCAAGAGAGTATCTTTATCAGCTCTGTGCCTCAGAAAAATAATGCAAGTGGCTATGTGAACAACTGAGCAGGGAGAGACTCATGACAAAAATAACAATCAGGAGTACAATAAATGACAAAGTTTAAGAGACAAAATACAGGCCTATACAACAGGAATAGAAAGGATGAAATTCCTAAGACTTTTCTGAACTGGAATAAACAGAACTTGCTCAGGGAATTATAGGTGTTAAGGGGACAAAAGTTGGCTCCAGGGTGTCTTCACTAACTGCATACACAGTGAGGCCCAGAGCTGATGCAGAAAGATAGGAGGATAGTGCTGGGGACGGAATGGAGTGAATCGCAGCTCCCCGGGTAACTCCCAAGACCATCCAGAGAACAATGGCTTCCAAAGAGCGCTGAGGCAGACAGTGGCCCTGAGAGCGAAGCAGCTCTGGTCACACTCCCAGAGCCAACCGACTCTCTGAGGGCGGGGCCCTGCAACCCCGGTGCTGACAGCAGGCCAGCACTTCACAGCCTTGCTCAAATGTGAGAAATACTGTTGGACATTTGTCCCACAATGGACGTGATATTATGTACTGCAAATATGAGCTAATGAAAGTCAAAATCTACAAAAGGGTAATTTATGTTTTTCCAAACTTCAAAACTGTTTCAGAAGACTGCTGTGGGAAATCTCAAGCAGTCACACGTGGAAGCAGTTAAGAAACAGAAACAAGCATCGCAAGGGGGGGGCGGTGTTAGTCCTCGGACGGGAAAGGGGCTCGCGCAGACCGTGGACAGGGAGGAGCTGAGGGGATCCCTGCCCCCAGGCCTGAGGGACAACTAAGAGTGTCAGAGCAGGGGAAGCCCAGGAAACTGCTGATGCTCTGTGTCTACATTTTCTCTCTGCTCGACCACGGTCACCAGGGCAGGGAGTGAGCTTTATAATTCTGAGTACAACACAGATGCCAGCGTTTCAGCCACTCAACACTGGCTGCCTAGATATAAAAAACTAGCAGAAGTTGTCCAGCTGGTCTGACCTTCCTCTAAGGAGACAGCATTATTGTTTATAGGGTGCTCAGCAAAGGAGTAATAACGTTAGTCCCCATGCTCACCATCGGCTCCATCTTTCAACTGTACCATAATCCTATTTCTAGATCATACAAACTACCTTTGACTAACAAATCTCATTTTTAAAGAAACATTAATTTCCATAGTGCAAGGAAATCAACAGGTTTCCACTACCATGTGCTTTATTGTTGTGCTACACGCCATGCTGGATGTGTACAAGAGCGAGGGAAACCGTGCTTCAGAGTGCCGCGCCAGCCCGTGCTAGTACAGCATACACATGACCTCCATGACTCTTCACCAGGAAGCATGCTACCTCCCCTTCTACCAGAGGCTGTCTAAATGAAAGAACTGGCTGAGCATGGTGGTGCATGCCTGTAATCCCAGCGCTCAGAGGCTGAGGCAAGAGGATCACTGCAAGTTCAGGGCCAGCTGAGGCTACATAGTGAGTTCAAAGCCATCCTGAACTACACAGCAAAGCCCTGTGTCAGAAAAGCAAAACAAAAGAAGCGGGGATGGGGGGGTGAGAAAGAGAGAGACAAGATAAGACAGTTACAACACTGTTACACCACCCCCAGAGTCCTTTTACCGCTCTGCCAGCTCCCAGTCTTCCTGAATCTGCTTTTGCCTGGCTTTGTGGTACTCCTCCCTCCAGCACTTGGAGCAGAAGCCCTGCCAAGCAGGGTTGCCGTAGTAACCACATCCTTTCTTGCATAGGAGTTCTGATTGATCCACATGAATTCCTCGGCGTTCAGATTTAAGGCTCATCTTCTTCCTGCTAACCAAGAGACAAACAGGAACATGTGAAAATGAATTCCCCATCACCTACTAACTAAAGTCACATCAAATGTGAACCAAAATATGCTTGAGTCTATGAGGGTCAAGCTAGAAAGAAGACAAGAAGTCAGGAGGGACAGAAGGAAAGGTTAATAAACATCACAAGTTCCAAACAGAGTCCTATTAATAAAAATTTTGCTTATTCCCTACTCAAAATATAAAGAATACTGTAAGAAGGACTAATACTGGATTAAAGACCTAAACATACAACCAAAAACTGTGGTTATCATAAAAAAAAGAACATGTTGGGGAAGCGTCCTGATGTTAGATCTGGCAATAACTTCTTGGATCTGACACCAAAAACAAACAGACAAATGGGATTTCATCAAACTTAACACAGCAAAGGAAACACTCAACAGAGTGAAAAATGGGATGGAAGAAAATATTGGCAAACCATGTATCTGAATAAGAGTTCATCTCCAGCATATACAACTCTGCAACAATAAAAAAAAACCCGAGCCAGGGATACGGCCCAGCGTGGCAAGCACAAGGTCCTGAGTTTGACTCCTGGTACCAAAACACAAACTAGACAAAACATTTTAAGAAATCCAAATAATCACATTTTAAAATGGACAAAGGACTTGAATAGTCAAGTCTTCCAAGAAGACACAGAAATGGCCAACAAGCCTGTAATCCCAGCACACAGGAAGCTGAAGCAGGACTGCCATGAATTCAAGGTCAGTCTGGTCAACACAGTGAGTTCAGGACCCTATCTCATACAAACAAACAAAAAGATATGGTCAACATACATACATCAAAAGAAAAGACATCAAAAGACTCAGCATCAGGGAACTACAGCTCAAAACCACGATAAGCTATCACTTCACACCTATGTTAGGATGGCCACTTTCAAAAGAACCCTGGAAAAACATGTTCTGATGAAAATGTGGAGAAAGGAGAACCCTCCTGCACTATCTAAGGGAATGCAGTGTTCTAGCCACAGTGAAAAACAGCATGGGCACTCCTCAAAAAAAAGTAAAGACAGGGCCAAGTCCAGAGATGCACACCTGAGTCCCAGCTACTTGGCAGGTTGAGGCAGGTGGAGCATTTAAGCCCAAGAGCTCAAGGCTAGTCTGCGTAAAATAGTGATATCCTATCTCTCTCTCTCTGAAAAAACAAGAACAGAATTATCATGTAACCTGGAAATCCACTTCTGGCTATGTATCCAAAAGAATTGAAAACAAGATCTCAAAAGGATATTTACACACTCATGTCCACCACAGCATTATTCACAATAGTCAGAGGAAGAAGTAAGCTGAGTTATGCATAAATAGTGCCATATATATGTACCACATATAAACTGTGCTATATATAAAAATTTAGAAAACAATCCAGTCACATGTTATAAAATAGGTGAACCTTGAGGACATTATGCTAAATGAAATGAATGAATCACAAAAGACAGCTACTGTGTAACTCCCCTTACAGTAGCCAAACTCTTAGTGACAGAGCAGAGCAGACATAGCAGGGGCAGGGCAGGGCAGGGAGGGCACAGCACAGCAGTGGGGCAGTGCGGGTGCAGCATCAGGCTTCCCAGAGGAAGCAGTTCCAGAACCTGCTGCGTACCCTAACTCTGAGAACGACTGGGATGGTAAATTCCGTGTTCTGTGTTCTTTACAAGAAAAAGCACATTCCCATTTTACTTAAAGAAAGAACACAAGCTTATCTGCTACTAAACTAAAGCTCTACAGCTTTGTCCCAAGGGACAAAGTACACTCGTCTTACAAGGCTCGCAGGTATGTCCGACCAGGGGCTGGAGAGCTGCAGTGGAGGCCTGGGCAGTAGTAACACGGCCCAGCAAGGTCACAGACTTGTAATAGTATTATGTGCCGTTCAGTCGTATTTTCAGGGCCCCACTGCGCAGGGCTCCAACAGACTGGGCAGGCGGGCAGGCAGAAAGTGCTTAGCGAGGAGGTGCAGTGCTAAGTCCACTTCCTGCACAGGTCATACTATCGGAGAATGGACCCTGCATGAGCAGACTGCACCACAAGTGTGGCTTGGCCAGTGAAACACTGTTTTTTAGCAGCTGTAATATAGGAAGTACAAAAAAATTCACCAACCTTTTTAAGCTCCGGGTATTATAATTACATATATAAGACTGTGAATACTAGGAAAATGGTTACTTGTTGCAATTATTCAACTCGAAGAAAAATCTGATCACACACACACACACACAATTTGATGCCCATAAAGCCTGATGCTCCACTAGACTTACTATAAGTTTTTTTTTTGGTACTGGGGACTGAACTCAGGGCTTTCCACTGGGTTATATCCTCAGCTTTTTAAAAAAAAAATTAAAAATTTTTGATAACACGGTCACTGAATTGTCCAGACTGGGTTCAAACTTGTGATCCCCCTGCCTCAGCTTTCCAGAGTGCACTGTTCCTTTAAAAAAGTTTGTGTTTTGAAAATTTTATTGATACCTTTCAGATACACATAGTAACATGCATCCTAGAGATCTGTACCTGCATATGACGTGTCTTGCTGCTTTTTCCCCATTCCCTTCCCCTCCCTCAACTCCTCTTCCCCTCCTTATTTACAAAGTTTTGTTTCTGTTTTTCCTTCTATTCCTTTTTCTTGTCCCTTCTTTCCTTTGCCCCTCTCTGTCCCTTGTTCCCCTCTTCATTTGAGAATTTTCCTCCCATTTCCCAGTGTCTATTATACATTTTGGTCCTTACTTACACTTCTGGTTTCTTATACCAGAGAAACAATATAGAACTTAAAACAGGCATGCTCGATTTCACTCAACAAAGTCCATCCGTTTAGCTAGAAATGTCTCAAGACTTTAGTACTTTTATAAGACTTCCCAGAGAAGATTACTGCTCACTTCACAGTCACACCTTAACTGTGGCATCATTTTTAGCAGTACAATTTTTTGTTTGTTTTTTTGAGATAGGTTCTCATGGTGTAGTTCAGGCTGGTCCCGAACTCACTATGTAGCCCAGGCTGGCCTCAAACTCATGGTGATCCTCCTGTCTCAGCTTCCCAAATGCTGGGATTATAGGTGTGTGCCACTATACTGGGCCTTTTGAACAATTATTTTCAAAAGATGTAGCACACAGAGTAAAATCAGATAAAAAATTTGACAGAGCCAGAGCCAAGCGGCCATAGGGCACTGCTGCAATACTGGAGCAAGAGGCTGCAGAAGCCCCGCGCTGGCTTCTCTACACTCTTCAGCCCCTCTCAAGTGGCCTGAGATGCAGACCACGCCAGCCCCAGACACACAGAAAAGCAATTTCTGGGCTTACCCCCAGGCTGTGCATGCAAGAGTCTGATGCTACTCAGTACCAAAGACTTCAGAACTAGAAGTACCTGAGGGAGCACTCATATTAACCACATAGAAACAGCACGAGGAAGGCTTTGAATAATGAACTGACACTGGAAAGCCCACAGGACTTGCACCCAGACTTGGCAACAAAACAAAAATATTCTGCTCTGTGAAGGACACTTAAGAAAAATGAAAAGCCAAAGTATGGACTGGGAGAAAACACTTGAAAGACACACACTTGGCAAAGAACTTACATACCCCAACTATACTAAAAGACTCAAGACTCAGTTGTAAGAAAACAAACCACCAAATAAAAAAAATAGCAAAAAGCCAGGGGTGGTGGGGTATACCTGTAATCCTAGCATTCTGGCAGGCGTCACACAGGATCAAAAGTTTGAGCCCAGCCTAAGCAGTTTAGCAAGATCCTGTCTCAAAATAAAAAAGGGATGGTATGCAGCTCAGTGTGAAGGCCCTGGGTTCAATCTCCAACACCACAAAAACAAAATCTTGTGTTTTTTTTTTTTTATTGGGGTTTTTTTTTTTTTCAGATGGGTTTTAGTTTTTGTTTTTGGTGCTGAGGACCGAACCCAGGGCTTCCAGCTTGCTAGGCAAGCGTTCTACCGCTGAGCTAAATCCCCAACCCCCACAAAAACAAAATCACAGCAGACCTAAACAGACACATCACCAAGGAAAAAGAACTTGTTGGTATCCCACTTCTCTGTTAAGAAGTCTGCTACAGACTGTCCTGCAAGGGTGTCTGCATGTCAAACTGCCTTGCATGAGAAAGACAGTATCTCACGCAGGAGCACAAGTCAAGTCTGTGCACACTGCGCAGGATACGGCAAACCTGATGTTTTCCTCTGTGTCCTAGTCTATCAGGTTTTTTCGCCTCTTGTCAGGAGATTTTGGCTCTCTAAGCTTGGGTTCTGCAGTTGTGACACTGTCTGGTGGGACCTGTGGGGCAAAGGCAATTCACATGAGCTGCAAGTTTGTCATTAGAAAAGTGCAAATGAAAGCCATCACGCAGGCTGCAGACTGAACTCAGAGCAGAGTGTTCACCTGCTGTGCACAGCACCCGGGCTCTGTCCCCAGCATGAGTGGCATGCTTTGTGATGACATACCAAGTGAGGCAGAACGCAGGGCACCCACAGCCCTCGTACACTCCTACTGCAGCATGAAACAGTACAGCCCAAAACAGTTTGATAGTTTCTTCAAAAATTAAACATGCACTTATCACATGACCAAGTAATGCCACTGCTGGGTACTGCCTCTATAGAAATAAAGTCACTTAAAATTCTGTGCATGTTATTTATAGTTGCTTTACTCATGGACTCCACCAAAATATCTTCCAATGGGTGAAAACAAAGTTGCATTCATACTTGCACTGGACTGCTACTGAAAAGAAAGTACTAATGCATCCAACAACCAGGATGAATCTCAGAGGCTTTCCAATGAGTGAAGAGGCCAACATCTTACTCCTTTTGGACTGCTATGACTGAACACCATAAACTGAGGGGCTAGCTTATACACTGCAGAAATTAGTTTCCCACAACAGAAGCTGGACAAGACGCTGGTGGTTTGGTGCCTGGTGGAACTTTCTTCCTGGTTCACTGAAGGTGTCTTCTTACCACGTGTCCCTGGCTGGTGACAGGAGACCAGCAATATCTCACCAGTCTCTTTTCTTAGGCGGCCATCCTTGCAACAAGGACGCCAGCCCCAAAATTAACCATCTCTTGGAGGTCTCCTTGTTCTGACATCTAGAATTATCACCACCTTGGGTGTTAGGATTCAACCACGATTTAGGAATTACTTTCAGACCATAGCAGGCAGGTGGAAATACGTACTGTACAGCTCCAATTAGGAACTCAGGGTGGAGGAAGATGTGAGTATAAAGGAATAGTATAAGAAAGTTGGTCTTTTTGATGATGGAACTGTTTCGTATCTAATTGTGGAGATGTATAAATTTATATATTTTAAGATTCATAGATTGTGCACTCCCCCAAAACCAACTTTACACTATGATTTAGGAAAGGGAAAAAAGAAACCTCTTGGTAGGCAATTTCTGGGCTGGACTGAGAAGTACAGAAGAGGAGACAGAGATACGAATCAACAGACAACTACTACAGGAGCCAACACTGTGGGGCTGGAAAGGGGGTTAACAGTAGGACACGGCAGGGAGGGGCATCTGACTAGAAAAACTCCAAAGTTCCCAAAATGCTCTGAGCTGCCTCGACAGGGCTAGAGCCCTCCAAGGCCAGGACTTATACCCAACACACGAGCCAGTTCTAAATAGCTTGGGCTGAAGTTTAAAAGAGTCCTACAACATTAAACTGAAGAAACTTTAAAGGTGATCAGGTTTGTTCTGTTATAACACAGATGAAGACCCTGAGCCTGGGAGGCCACGTCTTGCACACCCAAAAGAACAGCGAGCAACAGGGGCATTATTGAAGCCTGTACTTGCCACCCCAAGTCCTAGGTTGCACAAAACTTTTCAGAGTCTGACTGAATTCTCTCAACATTACTTGTGGCTCCTTTCCTCCCTTCCAACAGGAATGGCACAAAGAAATACTTTTTTTCTGTATCACTTCAGTCTATTCAAAAAGTTTTGGACTGTAAACACCATAGCCCAGGTCTATGTAACTAAAATGGACACATTTGGGGGAGTTTGTCCAGCACATGCTCAAGCCACATCTCGCCATCAGGAAACTGTCCCTCTAAACCACAGACAGACTGCCAGCAGACTGGGTAGAGCAGCAGCCGTCATGTCTTTACACACAGGGTCAATGCAGCTGAGTCTCTTCTGTGGAGTTTTAGAAACAGGACGAAGCCGGGGCTGTTCTGACTGCTGCAAGAGTTGTGTGGTGTGACCATCTTCCATCAAGTGGTCCGAGGAACAGGACAGTCAGTCTGAAGAGGGAGAGACACATACCAACACCCAGAGAAAGCAGCAAAAGAAAAGTACTTTGCAGGTGCTGAGCAGCTTCAGTCTCCTAGTTCCAATTCCTGGCTACTCAGGTTTAGCTGCATACTACCCTCAGGTTCCGAGATACATCTCTAGATCCCCTGCCAGTTCCTTCCTCTTTTTTTCAGTACTGGGGATCGAACCCAGCGCCTTCACACAGAACTGCAAGCTCAGCCCTTTTTTATATTTTTGAGACAGAGTCTCACTGAAGTTACCTAGGCTAGGCTCAAACTTATGATCCTCCTGCCTCAGCCTCCCAGACTGCTGGGATTATGGACTAGCTCAGCATCTTGACAGTGGTGGTTACAGAACCTACATTTGTGATAAATTTGTATAAAAGTATACACATATATTCCACAATTGCCAGTTTCTTGGTTTCAATATTGTATAATAGTTACACAAGATGTAACAGTAAGGGGAAACTAAAGGACAAGGACACAGGACCTCTCTGTACTATGTTTACAACTCACAGCAAATCTGTAATTACCCCAAACTTAAAAGTTTATAAGTAAAATTATTAAAATTTTTTAAATAAAACTTAATTGGGTCAACAAATACATCACTAAGTTCATTCTGTTGCTTCTAAGCTCGGAGAAAAGTGAGCAAGGATACCATCGGAAATGCATGCCAGTCTGCAAGGCTAGGGGTGGTGCTGATGGCTCTGTTCGGGCCAGGAAAACCGCGTCCACTCAACACTCCCAGGCCAGACTTCCAAGCTGGTCAAACAGCACATCCTCTGCATTTAGAAAGGTGCACAGTGCCACTTCTGGGTCACTACACTAAGATCAAGTGTGGAAAGAAATACCAAGACCAACCACCGGAGACTCAAGCCTTTCTCTCCTGGGCGGACCCACTGCCCCAGTCGGTGGGCAGCAACCCAGAGGAAATCTGCTGCCACCACTGCTGCCAGGGGGAGGAAGGGGCACCGCTCTTGTGTCAGCACCAAAGCCCGTCAGCCAGGCTGTCACAGAAACACAAGTCAGATGGGTCTGAATGGCTTCCCACTGTCCGCAGGAGAGGGCTGCTTCCCGACCCTGGCTCGATGCCATGCTCACAGCCCGATCCCCTGGGCAGCTCACCCGGGCTTCGCCAGGAACTTCCCAGCAACTCTCACAACATGCTAACCCATCCTTCCGCTCAAGTAAGAAGTCAAACTCACGCTTTGGTAACAGAAGTAAAAGATGCTCACTGAGACATACCGACTGGTAGAGGCAGAGCTCCTGCTGATATATTGGCGCACAGCCTTGTGTGTACCCACTCAACAATACTTACATATGCATTTACTACTTGCTATATGACAGGCACCTGACACACAAAAAACCAGACAGTTTCAGTCCTGTGAAGTTTATTGTCTAATATGAGAGGTACGATTATGTATGTAGAAGGCCTAAAAGAAACACTATTAATATGGAAAAGTTAATTTAAAACTGCTAAATGTCAAGAACTCATGTTTATTCCAAACAAGCTAGTGATTTGTACATAAATCCATGAAACTCATTTATAATAGCTGAATAAGTAGTTACAAAATACAGAAACAGTTCTCATTCACAGTAGTATCCATATGTAAAAAACACTTTGGAAGTATTTTAATGAGAATAATTATTGAGAGATATAAAGAAGGCTTGGTTCGATCCCTGGTACCACAAAAAAAAAAAAAAAAAAAAAAAGAAGGCTTGGATAAATAGTAAGATATACCCGACAAAGTACGAAAAAATTAAATATTATAGAAGCAGCAAGCATTCCAAAGTTTATAAGTTTACTGTAATGACAATAAAAATCCTGTAAGATTTCTTGGAATTCAGCAGTAATTTTTTTTATTTCATCAGTAATAACAAAAAGGCTAGAATGTTTTTTCATTTCTTAAACTAATTTTAAATAATGTGAACGTGGTAACAAACCTAGAAAATCATTAAAGGAACAGACTACCCTCAAATGAACTCTGATGCTACATAGTGTGAGAAAGAGGTTAATACTGAGGAAGGGAAGCAGAGGGGGGGAGGGAGGCAAACTTTTCAATAAGCAGCTTCAGAGCACGGGTCATAGTCAGCACTCTGACAGCGCTAGATTAATTTTACAGATGTCTTAAAGAGTTAAAACTTTTAAAGACAAACACAAAAATAGAAATAACTAAACTTATACATTTGTGAAACTTCTTAAGAAGTTAAAAATTATCTAAGTTTACAGGCTGCAGGAAAATCAAGAAGGAAATGAGATTTGAATACACAAATTGAAACCCCTATTTAGTTTTAGAAAGGCCTCACTTATAACCAAAATAGAAAGGCAAATAAGAAAATGGAAAAAAAAATACTTAAATGGAACAATGAGGTACTGCATTAAATTTTAAAATAATGCTAATAAAAATAATTTGTAACCTTCAGGCATGAGGGTACATTCCTGTAATTTCAGTGCTATCAGACACTAAAGCAGGAGGATCACAAGTCTGAGCCCTTGCTGGGTGTGGTGGCTCATGCCTGTAATCCCAGCACTCAGGAGGCTGAGGCAGAACGATCGTTGTGAGTTTGAGACCAGCCTGGGCTACAAAGCGAGCTTAAGGCCAGCCTAGATGCATAGCGAAACACTGTCTCAAAAAGACCAAAGAAACCAAGTACGAGCCCAGCCTGGGCAACTTTTAGTGAGATTGTACCTCAAAATTAAAATAAAAAAGAACAGGAGATGTAACTGAGCATGAAGGCCCTAGATCCAGTGCCCAGTGCCACAAAAAATAAAATAAATCTTTGAGAGCTAGGCAGGACAAGGGTATGAACAGACTAGTCATATGTTCTGAATAGTCTGCTAGAAACAGAAATGGAATGCAAAGAGTAGGTACATTTAAAATTTTGACGTAAGTCAGGTGTGGTGGCACATGCAGATAATCCTAGCATTCAAGAGGCTGAGGCAAGGACCTCAGGTTTGAGGCCAGTGTGGACTGCACATCAAGTTTGAGGTAGCCTAGACTACACAGCAAGACCTCAAGTCTCAAAAAATAAAAATAAAAAATAAAATTTTGACATACACCACACCAAACCCGCCTGACATATAACACATACACCTGACATGTACCACACCAAACCGGCCTGACAAATACCACATACACCTGACATGTACAACAAACTGGCCTGACATATACCACATATACCTGACATGTACCACACCAAAACAGCCTGACGTATAACACATATACCTGACATGTACCACACCAAAACAGCCTGACATATACCACATATACCTGACATGTACCGCACCAAACCGGCCTGACAAAAGCTGCGCCTATTTACTTTTCCACGCATAGTATATGAGAGAATCTTCTGTCTGTGTGGTCATACCACCCAGAACGCTCCTGTCTCGGGCTGGGGATATAGCTCAGTGGAATAAGCGCTTGCCTAGCAAGCGCAGGGTCCTGAGTTCGATCCCCAGTACCGCAAAAAAAAAAAAAAAAAAAAAAAAAATTAAAAAAAAAAGAACGCTCCTGTCTCATCTAATCTCAGAAGCTAAGCAGGACTGGGCCTGATTAGTACTTAGTACTTGGATGGGAAAAACTAGTTTTCAGGATTCATAAACATAGCCTTATTAAAATTAATTTTTGCACATGTGCCAAGTAAAGAAAAAGATCATTTCTTTTTAAAAGACAAAGGGGTCTTTGTTATGTTGCTCAGGCAGTCCTCCTGCTTCAGCCTCCTGAGCAGCTGGGACCTAGAGGGGCATGCCATCACACCAGGTTTCAGTATTTCTTTCCTGTTTTGTGGTGGTGGTGAGGATGGAACACAGGGTCACTACAGGTTAAGCAAGCGCTCTGCCACTAAACTACATCCCCAGCCTGCATCTCTTGCTTTAATGTATATTTCCCTTCTTCTTCACCATTTTTATCAACTGGCATTAGTTTATTTTCTTTAAATAAATTATTTGCTCATTTTCTACATCACTAATCCTCTTTCTCTTGATTTATAGGTACTGTTTTTTATATTATCATTTAATCCTCCACTCTGTATGTTATAAAGATAGTTTTAATCAGACTTAGTGTTTTAAATCTGTGGCCCAGTTTCTTAACTTTTTTTTTTTTCTGGCTTTTTGAGACAGGGTCTCACTATGCAGTTCAGCCTGGCCTTGAACTCACTTTGTAGCCCACACTGTCCTGGAATTCACATTGATCCTCCTGCCTCAGCCTCCCAAGTGCTGGGATTGCAGGCGTGCGCCACCACACCCAGTACTCTACTTTCATAAAATTAAATACATAGCTTCCAAAATGAATGCAAAAGTCATATACTCAAGGTCAGTATAACAAAACAAAGTATCCAGGTGCTACTGGCCTAGACAATGCAAATGATAAGCAGCCCCACTGTGTACATAATGTGGAGCTCCTGCTGCCGGAATGTGCAGAGCCAGCAGAGCAGCATTCTTAAGGAGTGAGCCCCAGACAACAACCGTCTCTCACTAGAGCAGCACTCTCCACTCTCCAGGCTACCAGCTCGAAGCCACACACAACATAATCTGACAGCTCCAGCCCTCTTTCTCCCTGCAAAAGCCACTCTTCCAGAGAGGCAGTCAATTCCTCAAATGGTCAACTATTCCCTAAGTCTCTCACCAAAATATATTTCTCTTAACACCACCCAAAGTAACAGCAAATCAACACAGAAAGTGGTCTTCACCATGAAAGGTTTTTGTTGAGTTTTGTTTTTTTCTGTTACGCTTAGGGCTTTGCTGCAACCAGTTCACTTCATAGCTTAACTATGTGCTATGGCTCAGTACATGTCACAGGCTCACACCCGCACCTACAGCCCCTTAGATTTAAGAAAAATATGAAAGGCCACTGCCTCGATTGAAAATGAATTTATTCACATTCGTTAGATGGCAGAACCAAATATATACATATATATATCTTTTCGGTCTTTTTGAGACAGGGTCTCGCTATGCAGTTCAGGCTGGCCTTGAGCTCATTTTGTAGCTCAGGCTGGTCTCAAACTTGCAGTGATCCTCCTGCCTCAGCCTCCCGAGTGCTGGTATTACTATTACTATTTTATTATGTTTTATGCTTCTGAGAAGGGCCTTGTATCTAAAACCTCAGATACATATGTAAAATGACATTCTACCCAGCTAGTCCAGCAAATGTACTACCACTAAATTAAAGGACTACCACTAAATTCAAATCCGTATTACTTATGTATATCTGGACTGCTCATTACTAGACATAAAAAACTAAGTTTGATAAAGTATTTGAGAAACTGAACCTAAAAATGGCAATACACATGATACAATCAAAACAAAAACTGTACAACTATACAAGGTCCTGAGTTTGATCCCCAGTACCACCAAAAAAAAAAATTATGCCAATTAAACTGCTGAAACCTCAAAAGCTGCTAAATCTAGTCCACCTGTTCTGAGCTGAATTATGCTGCCCCCGAGACAAGGGTAGTTTGAAGTCCTAACCCCAATACCTGCTAATGGAATCTTATACTTAAGTAAGGTGTCAGGGGATAAGGTGCTCCAAGTCCAACAACCAGTGTCCTCCTAAGAAGGCCGTGGGAAGCACGCAGCATGGCACACAGGGACGGCCAGGGGCTCACAGTGACGGAGACTGGGTGGCAGCCAAGGGACCCCACATGCCAGCCACCCCCTCACCAGCATTTTCACACAGGGCAGGGCCCTGCAGACAGCACCCTCTAGAACTACAAAAGAATACCCTTCTGTTGTGTGGAGCCAGCTAGTTTACGGTAATTTGTCACAGCAACCCTAGAAAAATAATATACCACCCACTAAGAATTGTAAACTCTATAAAAAAATAAGTTTTCCACAATTTGACATAAAGCTATGGCTTCAGAGCATGGCTTATTCTTTACAAACAGGGCCACCACATACCCATATGCACATGCAGTAATAGTCCTGGTTTATGCGGTTGTCCAGCAATAAAAGTTCCCCTGGGATCCTCAAAGGTGGCCTGTGTTGCTAATAATATATACTCATCCTACCTGTGAGGCCTCCACGCCCTCTGTCCACCTTCAAATCCCACCCTGTCAGATAACATCAAACATCTGTCTTTCCTGTTGACAGAACACACCTCTCTCCAGTTCCTACAGCACCTGCAAACAGCTCCAGCAGGCTTGCTCGAGGTCTACTACAATGACTGGCTTACACACCCACCCTATGTTCATGGGTGTTCGGCCCAAAGCCAGAAAGAGCAGGTACTCAAGAGACGGGTCCTTAATTCCCTAAAGGATTGGTTCAGAAAACTGGCAAATTAAATTAGCTGTGGAGAGAAAGTTTTCTTTCCCTCTGCCCCTAACCCACTTTCAAGGCTCAGTGAAGGGCGCAGTGATCTGGGGTGTACCTCAGTGCTGGGTCCTCTGCCTAGCATACTTGAGGCTCTGGGTTCAACCCCAAGTACTGAGAAACAAAAAAGAAGTTATGCAAAGATTCACTTCTGACTTCATTCCTTGTAGGAGACTCCCTTTTTCAGTATGACAGAGGAACTGGTGCCAGACCAATACTCCTGCTGAGAACTAGGAAAGCCAGACACATTTTAAAAATCAATGTTTGAAGGCATCAGAGAGCCACAGAAGCAATCCACATTAAAAGAGTCTAGAACAGTCTGGAAAAAGGGGAACTGTAGAGAAATCAGATGACATTGTGCGGCCACTTTTTCCCAAGTACATTTGCTGATTCTAGGACAAAAGGCTGAGGAGCTGGACTTTGCCGAGGAAAAAGAATCATGCAAGTTTTTGGAAGAAATGAAAATCAAGACTTTAGGAGCCCAGGGAAAGAGGAATGGATTACGTGGGCCCAGCACAAGGCTGGATTTCACCTGAAGGCATTTATCCAAATTCTGCAGCTGTACAGGGAGGGCTTTAAGACGAAACTGAAAATCAAGCATGACATTTTAATGACGGCATAAAATGCTGCAGGTAAGAACCCCTGTGAGCCCGCTGGACTTGCAACACTTGGACCAGCACCTGCTAGAAGACAAATGAGGGGGAAACAAGGCCTAGTCAAACCAGCCACACAGGGCTGGGAAGACAGCGCAGTGGCACAAGCCCCTACCTGCCAAGTGTGAGGTCATGAGTTTGAGTCTCGGTACCAAAAAAACCACTAAATTCTTTAATTTAAAAAAAGTGAATAAAAAAAAAAGGCTGGGGATATAGCTCAGTGGCATAAGCACCTGCCTGGCAAGTGCAAGGTCCTGAGTTCGATCCCCATTACAGCAAAAAAATTTTAAAACATAATTTTTTTTTTTTAAAAAGTGAATACCAAACCAGCCACACAAGCTCAAACCAGCCACACAACCTCGCCCTCAGCTTGGCCCAACCATATGGGTAACTGGTCCCACTGTACCTAATGAGCAAAGGAAGGGTGCTTACCTCTCTGAAAAAGACCAGCATCACACTGTCCAGCATTCGGAAAGATCCTCAGGGGTTTGAGGCCAGCCTGAGTAACGTATCAAGACCCCATTTCAACATAAAGCAAACAAACAAACAGGACTAGCACATACGTCAGTGGCAGAGCACTTGGAGGGAGGAAGAGCACATGAGAGCTAGAGAGCAAGACTTGGGTTGGGGGTAAAGAGCTCAGTGGTTGAGCATTTGCCTAGAATGAGGCCTTGGGTTTGATTCCCGGTCTCATAAAACAAAACAAAACATGAGACACACCATTTATAGCAACAATTATATTAAAAACAAGCGAACTAAATATTCTAATTTAATTTTGAAAATACCAGACTAAAAGGAGAAAAAAACCTAAATCCAACTTCACAATTCTTAATGACATTAATGTCTAGGACAAAGGAAGTTTGAAAGCTTAAGAATGGAAGAAAATTTACCACAGGTAACATTTGCCAAGAGAAAGCTACATTAACATCATATAAAGTAGACTGCAAGGCAAAAAACACACTTAGAGACTAAAAGTAATGACGAAAGAAAAAAAAAGGCGGGGGGGGGCATTAAAGGCAGTAGAGTTAATCCACCAGGAAGATACAAAAATTCTCCTGTGTTGTGAGGCACGGTGTGGCATGACTGTAAGCCCAGCACTCAGGGAGACTGAGGCAGGAGGATCATCACAAGTTTGAGGAAGCCTGCGATACACAGTAGTTCCAGGCCAGCCTGAACTATATAGCAAGACCCTGTCTCAAAAAAACAAACAAAAAATTCTAAGATGCGCCAAACAGCTAGGAATTACCCATTCCTGGGCGCTAAGAATCCTTTAAGCAATAGTCTGTGATAGCCCCAAGGCTGAAGGAAGAAGCAACAATACTATAGAGCTACAAAACGTCACGCAGCTCACAGACAGTATCTACCCTACAGTGAGCTCTGGAATGCTTAGAGACGCTCAGTGTGGAAGCTGCCAGAGCACCTGCCTAATATGTGCCAGGTTCTGGGTTCCAACCCCAGTGCGGAAACAAAGCCTAAATGCTGTACAGCTAAAGCTTTCACTAAAGAGCGCAACTGCAACCTCTGTATCCCGCTGGGCTACGCAGCAGAGGCCACCACAGCCGGTACTGACTGGGTTCGGGGCTGTTACTGGTTAGACCTGAAACCCAACTTGCTGATTAGTTTCCCTGCCAGACCAAGAGTTTTAATTTCAAAACTCTGAACTTATTTCCCAGGCACCGTTTTATATGTGTATGCATAAATATGTACAACACATTAATATCTACTGTTTATTTATAGTATATACAGTAACACTTGAGAAATATGCACGTTTTGTTAACTGAAGTAATGAAAAGGTAAAAACTCTTCTTTAAGGGGAGAGCCTCGGGCTGGAGGTATAGCTCAGTGGGGTAAGTGCTTGCCGCTAAGCACTAAGGCCCTGAGTTCCATCCCCGGTCCCGGGGGGGGGGGGGGGGGGGGGGGGGGGGGGGGGGGGGGGGGGGGGGGGGGG
>PVLD010003493.1:52205-79776 GCA_004027595.1 Dinomys branickii | reverse complement strand
AAAAATAAAAAAGACTGCGGCCGTAGCTCAGTACAGAGGTTCTGGGTTTAATCCTTGGTACCCCCCCCCCGAGAAAAGGGAAGAGTAACAAAAAAACTGTCTGGAATTTCTTCCCCAAAACGTACAAGAACAGTGGGCTCTTAGGAGAAAGTGGTATCTATTCAATACAGTTGATATCTAAAGGACTTTAGGCAGTTTTAATACTGTCTCTGCCGTAAGGCACTTTATTTCCTAGACTAGGTAATACCATGACCAGGTTTTGTAGAAGTATCAGCAGTGTTAACTCTGCCATCTGAGTATTTCTCATAAATAGTCTTGGAGCCAGGTGTGGTGGCACACACCTGTAATCGCAGCACTCAGGAGGCTGAGGCAGGAGGCTCGAATCGTTGCGAGTTTGAGGCCAGCTTGGGCTACAAAGCAAGCTCAGGTCCACCGTGAACTGCAGAGCAAGACTCTGTCTCAAAAAAAAAAAAAAGAAACAAAATAAATAGTATTAAGAGATATTAATGACTATACAACATTTGAAACCCTACATAAAACTCACACACTTAGCCAGGTGTAGAGGCACATGCCTGTAATCCCAGTATTTGGGAGGCTGAGGCAGTAGGATCACTAACTTCAAGGCCAGCTTGGGCTACACAGTGAGTTCAAGGCCAACCTGAACTACATAGCGAGACCCTGTTTCTCACACACAAAATGAATAAAACAAAACACACACACTTATCATACCAGAACCTCAACTGAAATGGCTGACAAACTTACATAAATAAAAATACAATCCAAAATACAATCCAATTTGCTAAGCAGCAGCCAAGCAAAAAAAAAAAAAAAAAGGAGCCAAGCATATTAGCTCATGAGATACTGACTAAAATGAATTTTAAAGGGCTGCTGGACTCAAACCAGGGGCACTGTGTGCGCTAAGCTACTCTTTGACAGAGCTACATCCCCAACCTCTAGAATGAATTTCAGTTAATCTACTCCATTTGCTTACAGTTTTGTTTTTGATACGTCACGAGGTAGCCAGCCCCACTCGTGGGAAAACTTTTAACTCTCAGTATTTCTCTCCTTCCTTTACCTGTTCCACTTCAGTTCCCCTGGGCCACAAAAGCCAAACCCGCCTCATCCACTTTGGCAGGACTCAGAAGAACAGCTCACCTCTCTTGGGTTTTTCTGGCCCACAAACAACCCACCCTGCTTGGATTTTTCTGACCCTCGGACACCACCTGCTGATACCCACCCCGAGAAAGAGCTTAGAAGCCCACGCTTTACTCAGCTCGTGGCGGGCTTGGTTTGCCAGGCAGCCTGCTACTCCCCCCAGTAAAGATTTCTCTTGTGTCAGAAGGTCTGGTCTGGTTCCATGCAGGTCTCAGTTTCTATCATTTGGTGCCAACACCCCCCCACACTGGGGACCCCTCCCCAGGTCCATGACCGACCACCTCTGAAGCAGACCACGAGCCTCGCACCTGCCACATTACTGACCTCTCCATCCACACATCACTCACCCTCATCTTCAACGTCCTGCGGGACTTACACAATTACTGTTGCCGCAGTGATAAATGGTCTGGGGTACTAAAGACTTCTCTTGTGTCAAAACGTCTGGTCTGATCCTGGTTTCCATCAGTTTTTATAATGTTTATTTGCATTTTCCTAATAATATTCTATTTAAAGCTTTGGTCACTAGCCCAACTCCTTTTTCAGGAACACATTTAAAACACAATGTCAAAAGCACTATGGAAATGCGATTAAGGAGCACTTCCTAACTATATTTAGGCAAGGACAGCCCTACCCACTGTTTGCCAAGGAAGGATGAAGGCAAACAGCCTCTTCCAGCACAAGGCCCATGCTACAGTGGATAAATGTGACCTATAATTACTTGAAAGAGCAACTCTTCAGTTTGAGCAAAACAGAGATGTAATTTACTGGACATTTTATCTAAAATGAATGGATCTGATCCCATCTTAAAAATGAATTCTACTCTTGGGCTTCTCAAGATCTCAAAGCCTGCTTCTGGAAGGTCGGCTGTCTGGTAGCCCTTGGGCCATCTGCATGTGGAGGTGAGGCAGCTTCCATTCAGAGGAGTCCCTGACACCTCTTCCATGTTCACACAGCCCTGCTAAAGCATGCCTGCTAAAGCATATGGCTCTGCGATCAGACAGCAATATGAAAGAGATGTGCTCGAGGAACTTGTCAGAAAGCACCAACTGCACTGCTGATAAATTCAATACAGAAGCTCCATCGAGAAACAAAATATTTATGGAAGGTACAGTTGTCTGAAGAGTGTCCAATCTACCCAATCTAAAACAGATCCTTCTTTTAATCACTCTCAACATCTAAATGCTTGGACCAGGTCATTTTGCCGCACAGATTGCTTTTACTAAATTATGTTTTGATGTTATGTCACCAGCCCATACAATGAGGCAAGGTGGGGTTTACAAAAACATAACTCAGTCTTTTGAAGTGCAAACCGTTTCCTTCAAGATGTGGCTAAGGAATGTCTCACTGCAGGAGTCTTTGGGAATTCAGAAGAGAAGCTGGCAACTTTTCTCCTAGGGTCACTAAACCATGTAAATGATTACATTTCCCTTTAAACTATTAAAAACCAAAGCCAAATCTGTGGCCCTCTTACAAATGCTTACGACTTCAGCCCACATACTTTGTGTGGAGACTCATCCTTGCTTCCACATTAATTTCCCACAGTCCTGAATTCACCACCCACTCATCTCTGTATGTCACCCCATACTTACCCTTGTAAGCCATGATAAACAAGATGTGCTATAAATGATATGGTCCATGTGAAAAAAATTATGGCCTAATAAGGCTTTTTTGCTCATTAATAAACATTTATGAGTTCAATTTTTAAAGGCATTTTTAAAATGTGCTCCAAAGTACTTCCTAAAGAAAAAGAACTTTTTTAACCAATTTTTTTTAATAGAAAAGTCTAACAATTATATATTATTTAGGAACTACAAAAATAAAACTTTCACTATGTGTTTGAGTGCACACAGAAAACTATAAATATGTCCTTATACAGATATTTCCCAAAAGTCATTTTTAATTTTAAAATACAGAGCAAATCACCATAAATCCCATTACAATTTCGCATTTATTTTTAATAGGAATTGATCAGCCTAGCTTCAAAAAGTGGTTCACAGAATTTTTGTATGCTCCTTCTATTATTCTGGGGGGGGCCACAGAGGATGCTAACACCATTCCTGAAGATAAAACAGCATAAAATTTAGAGACCCAAAGACTCTAGCTACATTTCTGCTTCAAGAATTGTAGCAAACTCTTTCCTATCATGTGGGAAAATAACAAGCTTAAGACTCAGGGTTAGGGAAGCAGCTCAGGGCTGACATAGTTTAGCAGCACAAAGCAGGGCCTTGAATTTGAACTACAGCACCAAAGGGAAAAAAAAATACAGCCTTTCCTTAAAGCACTTTAGAAACTTTATACAAGCATCAAACAAATAAAATCCTAGTTAAATAATATTCACTGATATAAAAAGAAGTCAACTGCTGTTTCCCATGTTTAACAATTCAGGGCATTTCAGCCATACGAAATAACATGCATAATGCCTCTTATAGTGCTGCATGCCAGAGGCGAGCATTTAACAAGACTTTCAAAACATGGACCTTCTACCCACTGTGAAGCTCTAATTTTTAGTGTGGTAACTTTATTGATGGGCTATGCAGCCACTTTGTAGCATTTCTATTATGGTCAGGTGGTAGGATACACTGGCATCTCCTACATTCTGGGGACAGAGCCTCTCTGCTAGAGATGCTTATATCACAACCAATAAACACGCATCCAACGATAACAGCACACGTAATCCCAGCACTCCAAGGCTGAGGCACAGGAGGATCACAAGTTCAAGCCCAATCTGGGCAATTTAGTCACATCCTGTCTCAAAGTAAAATTTTTTCAAAAGCACTGAGGGGGTAACTGAATGTAAAGGTCCTGGGTTCAATCCTCAGTACCACCAAACAAACAAAAAACGTGGCAAAAATTAAACGTAATCAAGACTGAAATACACTGACAAAAAAAGTGAAATAGGGTCTTGATTCCTTATACTGACAGAAAACTTTTTTCATTGAAAAGTAACGCCCGAATCAAAGAAATCCATTAACTGTTCTCAAGTCAACAGGTGCTTGAACATCCGAGAACGCCCACATTGGATGAAGAATGGAACAGGTAGAAAAGCAGAACTTTTGCCCATGGGAGTTTAGAAGAGCTAGTCAGACACCTGCACACAAAGAGACAATGGGCGACTCAAAGACTCAGCGAGCAGAAGAGTAAATTTCAAGACAGTACATGATAAAGCACAAGCACCGGTTCTGTCCTATCAGCCAAAAGCAGCCTGCTCACAGCAGACACCTAAAATTTCACTGTATTGGGCTTGATGGCACAAGCCTCTAATTCCAGCACTCGGGAGGCTGAGGCAAGAGGATGGTGGCAAGTTCAAAGTCAGCCTGGGCTTTATAGTGCGTTCAAAGGTAGCCAAGACTGTATGGCCAGGTCCTGTCTCAAAATAAATAAATAATTCCATTTAATACAGTAACCTGCTTAAAATTCTTTCCTGATTCTGTCACGGAGAGAAGCCTAAGCTCCTGTCTCTCTGTCCTGCCCTGGAATCTCCCCTTCTTATAATAAGTCAGTGGCTTTTTCTCCTTTAGCTAGCCGCATAGCCCGCGGCCTCACCTTCCTCCAAAATCCCCTCCCCGCCTTAGGTTATTCGGGATGTTACTCATTCTTCAAGACGCTTTCAGAAAATACTCCCTTATCCCTCTTCCAGCCTCCACACCCAGCAGGGAGCCGGAAGTGTCCAACGCCTCCAAGTCCTACCAAAGCACACGCGACTGACCACGTTTATAAGAACCTCTACGGTCCTCTCTCCTGAACCAGCTATCTTCTAGACGGCAGAGATAAGAACGTCTCCAAGATAAGTAACACCTGAACGCTTCCTAACC
This sequence comes from Dinomys branickii, assembly GCA_004027595.1. Classification (NCBI taxonomy): domain Eukaryota; kingdom Metazoa; phylum Chordata; class Mammalia; order Rodentia; family Dinomyidae; genus Dinomys; species Dinomys branickii. The sequence continues at coordinate 74,809 of PVLD010003493.1, read as the reverse complement.
CTCTGCATGCCTAACAATCAGTAACTCTTAAAAGTCTGAAGGAGGCTGATGTAGCCCAGCGGTAAAATGCTTGCCTAGCAAGCACCAAGTTTAGTGGTACTTAGTAAATGGACGTGCAGCATAACCAAGTCTGCTGAAAACTCCAACAAACTGTTTTGGCGCAATCTTAATTAGGTTTTTTTTTTTTTTTTGAAGTAGTTTTAGGCTTACAGTGCAAAATACACAGCTATTTTCTGACGTCTAAAAAAAAATCCCCTTAGCCAAAAACCTACTCCCAGGTGATTCTGAGATGAGTGTAAACTCATCTCAAAGGTAAAGCGCGCCTACCGCACCCAATGACACACTTCCTAACCGCAGCGACTGCTCGCCGGCTCTGAGACACCGCCAGCTGTCTATGACCCGCTCTCCTGGGCGCCTGAGTTCTTCCTTTTCTTTACCCAACTTCCGCGATGGGCATTCCCTAGGCTCCCCAACAAGACGCTTCGGAAGCGAGGACTTCTGTGCCCTGCCCGGGCCCCACACCTTCGCCCTCCATCACCGGGTGAAAGTCTTCAAATCGCGAGCCACCAACACCCTCCCTGCTCCGGGACGTTCCGTCCCGCTGGACCCACGCGGGCTGGAAAAGTCTGGGCGCCCCGGCCTCGGCCCGAGCCTCCATCCCGACGCGCTCTGGGGGCGACCCCGGGGGGCCCAGGCGCGCGCTCCCGCCGACCCACAGGTGTCCCCGCGGATTCGGGACCCGCGGTGAGGGGCGGCCTCGCCGGAGATCACGCCGAGTACCGACGCGGCTCAGAGAGCTGGCGACGGCCCGGGGCCCGGCCCGCGCGTGGGACTAGGGTGGCAGCGGCCCCGACGCGACGCGCCCCGTCAGGTGGACGGCGCCGACGGATGACCCAGCAGTCCCGGCCCGCACGCCGCCGCCCCGCTCCCGGGGAGAGACCCGCGCCCCCTCGGCCCCGGCTCAGACGCTCCGCACCTCGCCCACGGCTCCTCCGGCGTCCGGACAGCCCCTCTCCCAGTGCCGCTCCAGTGGGTCCCGGCTCGGTGCGTCCCCTCCCCGCCCTCGCCCCCGCCTCCCTCTCAAGCCCCGCCCGCCGCGCCGCGAGGGCGCGCACGTGACGTAGCTAGCGTCATTTCCGGGGCGCGGGCAGAAGGATAAGGAAGTTACAGAGGAGTGAAGGCCGGCGTGAGATTAGGCTAGATGCTGGTTTGGAAGACTGAACCGACCGCTGTGGAGGCGAGGGAACGAGGTGACCTCGAGACGAACGTTGGAGCTCTGGCCCGGTGCATCTGGGAGCCACGGGGAGGACGGCGTTCGGCGGCGTTTTTGTCGCTCTTGCTTTCGGGATCCGACTTGCTATAGGCTGCGGCGGCGCTGCCTCCAGGTTTGCAGCCATTGTAGGAGCGCGCTGTGGGAGGCAGAGGCGGGACACCTGCGGGAGAGAGGAGCCGCTCTGGGCCACTAGGGGCGAGGATGAGGCAGAGCTGTGACTCTCATGCCTTCGTGGACCTTAGAATCCGACAGGTATTGAAGTTAAAAGACCTGAAAGTGATTGCTTGGTGCAGAGCTGTTTGTAGAAGGGAGCGTAACTGAAAGCCCAAAGTGAAATAAACCAGCCAGGGTGGCACAGTACTAAAGATCGAGTCTCAAGTGGCATCCCGTTCCAATCCCATTGGAAGAACGCCGGAAGCAGCCCGCACCACTGTCTCTCTCCTGGTTGCCGTCGGTGGCATAAGGTGCAGGCACAGTAGGCGGGAGAAAAAGAAGAAAAGACAAATACTGTGCTGCGTGTGGGAGGCAGGCTTATATTGGGATCCAGTTTGGCCAACTGTAGCCTCTGATCTTGGGCAGGTTGCGTGATTTCTCAGTCTTTTTTAGTTACTTACTGATCAGGATTGATTCGTTGCTTAGATTATTCTTACGCACCTATGTGTTAGACTGAGGCTACAGCACTGTAAAACAAAAGTACCTGCACTGCGGAGTTTACGTGCCCGGGAACAGGCGGAAGAGCCCATCAATACATCTACATTACTGCTTTAGACGATGATCATTGCCGTGAAGGAGGCCGGTGCGACCAAGGGTTTTGAGGTTTTACAGGAGACGGGAACGGCCTCCTGGGGTTACATGACTAAAGGATGGAGGAGTCAGGTTTTTTTTTTTTTTTTCCCCTCGGTACTGGGGATCGAACTCAGGACCCTGCGCTTGCTAGGCAAGCGCTTATTCCACTGAGCTATATCCCCAGCCAAGGAGGAGTCAGGTTTGATGCTGTGCAAATATCCACTCGAGTTCAAGGCACAGACAGCCGGAAGCAGAGAGTCACTTCTAACCTGTGTGGCTCCAGCAGTGAATTGGGCAGAAGTAGAAGAGATCAAAAGTAGACAAAACCCCAAGTCAGTGAGGGAAGAAACTCACCAGATGGGAGTTCCCATAAAGAGACAGAAACCTCAGCCCAGCCCACCTGCTAGTAGTAGGTGATGTTGTGTGTGTATGTGTGTGTGTGTTTTGTTTTTGGTGATACAGTACTTGGGGTTGAGCCCAAACCGGGCTCAAACCTGTAATCCTCCTGCTTCAGCTTCCTAGAGCACTGGGATTACAGGCATGTACCTCCGTTCCTGGCTCCCCCGGGTAGGTTTTTGGCTATCTCAGAGAGTTTCAGGACACCTCAGTGAGAGGCACAGACTTTATTATGCAGAATGAGAGTACATATTCGGAATGCAGGCCCCTGGGAGTGTGCTGTGGCCTCGGATCTGGGGTTCTGTGTTCTTGGAGGTGTTCTTTAAGATAAGTGATCTTTGCCTAGGGCCGGGGATGTAGCTCTGCTGGCAAGCTCAAAGCCTGAGTTCGATTCCCAGTACTGAAAAAATAAATGTTTGCCTAAAAATATTCTGAGTCTCTTTGAATCTTGTTTTTCACCTTCAGGTCATATTGCTGCCCTTTACCCTGTAACAGGGTAATCTATGGACTTCATGTACCTGTGAGGGTTTAAGTGCCACAGGCACGGGGAGAAGTGTGGGAAGCATAAAGGAGCCCAGAAGATAAACGTGTAGTAAGAGGTGAAGAACCGTGGATAACTTTGTTTCCTGAAATTGCTTTCTTAGAAGTACCAGCTCTAAATTATGACTTTGCTTGTCCCCTGCCTGTCTTTCTTTTGTCTTGAAAGCACGTGGACAGGAAAATCTCACTCCAATTTGGGGCTACTGATGGGCTAATCTATCCCCACATCTTTATTATTCCGTATTTTTTTTAGCCCGAATCTCACTATGTAGTTCAAGCTGGCCTTGAACTCACTGTTGTAGCCCCAGCTAGCCCCAAGCTTGTGATGATCCTGCTGCCTCAGCCTCCCCTGTGCTAGCATTATATGGGTTCAGTCACATCCAGTTCTTTATCCCATAATTTTAATGTTGGTTATTGGTTTAGAGGAAAAAAATTTTATCACGCTGAGTACTTTTTTGTTTTACTCAGGAATGGAAACTTGTTCTTAAGTTAGCACCTTTACCTGTAATTCAGTTAAAATATTGGCCACCTCAGTACCAAGATGACTTTTTTTTGGGGGGGTGTCTTTTGAGACAGAGTCTTGCCATGAACTTCAGGCTGGCCTTGAGCTTACTTTGTAGCCCAGATAAGTCTCGAACTCACAAGATCTGTGCCTCAGCCACCCAAGTGCTGGGCTTACAGGCGCGCGCCACTATGCCCGGCCTTTTTGGGGGGGGTAACGGGGAATAGATCTCAGAAGCTTGTGCTTGCCAGCCAGGCACTTATACCACTGAGCTATCTCCTCAGCCCCAGAATTACTATTAATCTTGGTGTGTTCATGATTTTTTTCTCCAATTTTGTCAGCATCTTAGTCTCCACATTTTCTTGTCTCCTTGTCTCTCTTCTTGCCCTTGTCTGTGGGCTTCTCTTTTCTCCTCAGACATTTTGTTTTGGCCTAAATCTGAGATGGAAAGAGCAGGGGAAACAGTTTCCTTCGAGCAAATGGTATGTCAGGAGTGAATGGAGAATCCGTGGGCCCTGTCTTTCACTGTGGGCTGTTTGATATTAGGAAAAAGTAGTTTTCAAAACTCTGTATTCCAAGACTAAATTTTACAAATCAGTGTCACGCAGATTTTCCTTTGTAGATTTCTGTCCACAGAGGAAAGCACAATGGTGTTGCTGCCACGTCGGCGTTGTCAGCACAGCACCCTGCCCCAGGGCCCAAGTCAGGCTCCGGAACAGTGACTGTGGGCAGGGTCTGTTAGTGGCTGCGAACGTGAAACATCCCTCCGCACTGGGGCAAAGCTCCTGCACTAGGCCTCAGCCAGGCAGACCAAACATCAAAATGGAGTCGCCCATACTAAAGTTTCATGTCACCGAATAGAAGTTTTTCAACCTTCTGAGAAACTGAGAGAAAAGTAAGGCAACCTCCCAAACAGGACAGTTTCAGTTACCATCACAAATTTAACCATCACACTTCACACACTAACCTCAGGTAAGCTGGTGCTAGCCAGTCGGCTGTTTTTCTGCTGTCGTCTTCCTGTCTGCCTTATAAAGAAAGTAACTGTCGTCAGTGCTTCTTTGTCTGTGAAACTGATGCGGGAGGTGGCAAGGAGCTGGCTGGAGAAAGAAAGGGGGAGCTGCCTCGGAGCCCACTTTCCAGGCTAGATCCACCTTCTGAGGTAAAGAAACAGCACCAGGTAACCCAGTTCACACACAGTAAATTTCTAGGCATGGGTCCTGTTGTCCTCTGCCAGCCGTGGCTGACCCAGCCCTAACTACCGTGTCCTTAGCTATGCAGTTTGAGTTCATTCCCCTGTGGCCTTTGGGCACCGTGACAGTTCCTCCCACGGCCATGTAAGGTCAAAAACTCCCAACTCTCCAGTGGAAAGGTCAAGCTGAGCTGCTCAGCTGGCAAGAGTAAAACTTTAGGTCAACCCCTCAGCCCTGCCTCAAACCCTAGTGCTTACAACCGTCCACAGAAGACCTGCTGTGAGTGCCGCTCTCCAGCCCACTCGCCCCGTGGAGCACACGTTCACAGTCGGCACATCTTCGACCTTGCTACCCCCTTGGGTATCCGCTCCGTTGTCAGTCCCCATTTTGTTTTATGGAATGAGTGTTGCTCTCTTCTCCAACCGCATATAAAAGAGCCAAGGAAAATCTTTATTTGGTGTTTTTTTTTTGTTTTTTTTTTTTTTGAGACAGGGCCTTGCTATGCAGTCCAGAGTGGCCTTGAACTCACTATGTAGCCCAGGCTGATCTTGAACTCACAGCAATCCTCCTGCCTCAGCCTCCCGAGCACTGGTATTACAGGAAAGGGTGTGTATACCACACTCTTCCTATTTGCCTAGGTGCTGTCCTCATTTCTACCACCCTGTGACCTCTCTTCTCTAAGAGGGCTGAGAAGTTGATATGTGGGTGAGGCCCCCACTTCTGCACTCTTGATCTTGAATAAACTTGTGCTCTTGGCATTCAGTTTTGGTTTTGCAACACAGAACGGGGAAAGATCCTGCTTTGGGGGCCAAGGGAACAATAAAGTATTGATGAGATAGCACATCCTGGTCATCAAAGCACTTTAGCTTTTAATCTGAGGTAAGAAGCTATGGGAGCGTTCTGAGCAGAAGGCATGATTTCACTGTTGACAGTCTTGAAAACTACGCTGTAAAAGAGTAAGACAAAAGTCAACCGTGACTCCTGGTGAGGGTTCTGGGTTTTACTAAGCTGTGGATAATACAAAGAAGAAACAATCCAAACAGCTGTAAATACTTAGCTTGTGACATAGTGGATGTGAAGTGACTGAGATACTGACTGGACCTGGATGTAAGGGCCTGAGCCCTCGAGACATAGTGGGACTCGAGGTACCAGATTTGGGAGCCCTAGTGTTCTGTAGTGCTCAGTTCAGTCATGAGAGTGAGTAAAGTCACCTAGAGGCGTATGCAACAGGTAAAGCATGCATTTATAAAGGGATGAAAAACCCCAAGTCACCGTCTTGGCTCCGTCTGAAAGACGACTGGAAAGGAATACTAAAGACAGACAGACAGACAGACATAGGGGAGCACTGAGAACTGAACCCAGGGCCTTTGTACTGACCTACACCCTATGCCCTTTTAAAATTCCATCTTTAGTTATGAGACAGGGTCTTGCTAGTTGCCCAGGCTGGCTTGAGCTCGCAGTCCTCCCTCCTCCCTGTCGAGTGCAGTTGGAAGGAGTGTGTCACCGCAGAGGTAGACTTGAGCTCCTACACCAAGTGATGGGTATACGAATGCTGATTTGTAAACGTCATCCCTATCAGAGTAGCATCACCTTTTCCAGTCTAACAGAGAGATTTATTGTCTTTTTTTTTGAGACAGGTTCTCACTATATAGTTCAGACTGACCCTGAGCTCACTTTATAGCCCAGGCTGGCCTCGAACTCACAAGGATCTTCCTGCCTCAGCCTCCTGAGTGCTGGGATTATAGACGTGTGCCACCACACCCAGCCCTCGATTCTAACAAAGGTATCCCTACTGTGAAGTAACTATCTTCACTTTTGTAAGTAACAAGCAATGTATGAGAAAATACTCTGAGATTGTGCAACTATCCTATTTTTCTTCAATCTCTTAATCTGTGAGTTTTAGTACCCACTAATAATTCTTGCCTGGATTGGTTATAATTATGGCTGCCAAATAGCTATTTTCTAACCTCATCACGTAGAAAGTATTAGCTGACATTTTACTTTGAGAACTTTCTTTTCTAGTTCTTTTATGGAATTGTTTATTATTAGCACTAATAGCAATTTGTGGATTCATAATTTACTTAGTGGGCTACAGTAACTCATTACTGTAATTAGTTTGATGTTCAAATTGTCCCACACTGTCCGGGTGTGGTGGCACATGCCTGTAATCCCAGCACTCTGGAGGCTGAGGCAGGAGGATCGTTGCGAGCTTGAGGCCAGCCTGGACTACAAAGTGAGCTCAAGGCCATCGTGAACTGCATAGCAAGACCCTGTCTCAAAAAGACAAAAGAAAAAGAGAGACCAAAAAAAAAAGCTGTCCCACACTTCACATTTTAATATTGTGTGTTAAGACAGGAATTTAACTTTATATAATTCTGAGTCATTATTTCTAACAGGAATTATGTGAAAAAAAAACTTTCTTGACACAACTTCCCTGGTTTGTTAAAATGCTGTGGCAGCAGAGGAAGAGAATTGCTTCTCTACTTGCTGTATGATAGGGCGTGTTTCAATTTGTCAGAAATTAGCATCCAACTATTAATATATAAATTAAAGAGAAAAAAGTTAAAACTAACCTCCCCGTTTCACTTGGCCCCCAGAAAAATTGTATTATTGTTTTACTTTTGCAAGATGCAAGAACTTTAAGAAACCACGAAGAGTTAGGGGTCTGAGCTAAACTCATAGCCATAACTAATTTCTACCAGTGAAGATGGGGATCCCTATTGGACCAAAAACGAATGCACAGTTCTTTCTAGGGAACCATGCCCTCCCTACATTAGTTCACACAGGTTAGCCAGGTGTGGTGGCGCATGGCTGTAATCCCAGCACTCAGGAGGCTGAGGCAGGAGGATCACCATGAGTTCAAGGCCAGCCTGAACTATAGAGTCCCTGTCTCAAAAAACCAAAAGTGACCTACACAGTATATACATGACCCTTCCACCATGCCATCTCTGCCTTGGAGCCAGTCAACTGTTGCTGAAACGGTGAACCACAAAAAAACCTCTCCTGGGAGGCACAGGTGTTGAGTGCCGAGTTTCAGCAGAGGAAGTGACTAAGGTGGGGAGGGGAAGTCGATTTTCATGGGGATGTTGGAAATCTGAAATGACTAAGCGAATATAAGTAGCCAAGTTTTACAGGTGGTTGGGTAGAATTCAAGGCTGAGGGGAAAGGCCTGGACAGGAAAGTCCATTTGGGATTGACCAGTACACAGAGGCTAGTTATCACTGGTTGCCACTCAGCTCCAAGTTCGTCTCAGAGTTCCCTGCTGAGCAGGGACTAAGGTGAAGCCTTTCAATGTTATTCTTGCTGCTGCAGTGCGCATGATTATCCAGCTCTGTCGGCAGAGGGTATCAGTGAGACACTGGTGGAGGGAGGGCGTTTTCCTTACAGGTTCTGGTGCGTTCGGCTGGCCTGGCCGCCAGATACTGCAGTGCTTGATGGCGACAGCACAGAGGCCAGCGGCTTTCCCAGCATCCTCGCATGTTCGAGTGGACACCCAAGCAAGCACCCAGGTGACGACTGCCATTATGTGAGCAATGGCGGGAGGAGGAGGACGAGTTCTTCCTGGGGCCTCTATCCCAACTCTGGGAGTACTGGCTGCTCCTTGTTATTCTGTTCTCTGTTATCCCAGTTACACCACTTCTAACACTGTAATTCTTTTACATTAAAGATAGGAATTACTCAGATGACTGTACAGTCCCCTTCCTCTGCATATAAGCAACAGAAATGCAGGCGAGATTGCCCACAGATGGTGTAGATTGGTAAGGTCCCATGATGTCTCTGTCATTTCCTATTTTGAGTGAGGCACATGGGGTGGCAGGAGCTCCGAGGTCAGTATCCATTCTGTTTTTGTTTGTCTTTTGGAGACAGGGTCTTGCTATGCAGTGCAGGCTGGCCTTGAGCTCCCTCTGTAGCCCAGGCTGGTCTTGAACTCACAATCCTGCCTCAGCCTCCCGAGTGCAGACCCCCAACTGCAGTCAGGCTGTTGGGCTACAGGGGTCTGAATGACTCCAGCTCCCAGAGCATCAGGTGGGGCAGCCCAAAGGGAGTCACTGCTCACCTGCTCAGGGCCACTGTCCACCAGCAGCATACATCCCTCACTACCAAGGGCTACAAATGGGGGGGTATCCATCTCTTTAATGCTCAGGGCTACTTAAAGCCTACTCGTCTAAGGAAGGTTAGGTTTTGTTTGTGATCCTCCTGAGTAGCTAAGACTACAGACACACACCACTGTGCTCACTTTAGGGAAACTATTTTAATTTTCCTTCTGGAAACGTCTGCTTTACAGATCTTTACAGGTTAGGCAGAGGAAAACCCTGAGCCTCCAGGCGGGACACTGAGCTGCCAAGGGCAGACTCTCTTCTGAACACGGTGAGGATTTCAGACAGGCTGTGGGTTTGAATCTAGCTCTGGCTGGCTATGTGCTCTGCGGGGAAACGATGCTGCTATGGGTGTGTCTCCAACCTGGAAGGTATTACAGTATATTATGACGAAGTGGCTGTGAGCTCGGTAATGAGGTCGGGGGGAATACGCTGCGCTTCTATTTCCCCAGCGATGCTGGGAAAGTAACAGGAGGGTAGAGCAGCTCGCCCCCCTCAGAACTTGTGTAGGATGAGCCGCCTGGGGCAGCCTGTGGAGGGTACCGGTAATTAGCCAGAGGTGTCAAACTGTTCTCATCGGAAGGGTGAATGGTGTCATCTTCCTCAAGGATGGCCTGGCCTTAACCACCAGGCTCGCACGCCCTACAGCACGGATTTCCCCTTTGACAAAGATGTGGTCGGGTGGGGGGAGGGTGCTCTCAGAACAGCCTGCTGGGACTGTCCAGGTGTGGTCTCTTTTACATTTTTTTTTTGGTACCGGAAATCGAACTCAGAACCTTAAGCTTACCAGGCAGGTCCTTAAGCCACTGAGCTATACCCCCAGCCCCTAAGGTATAGTCTCTTCTGCAAAGGACAGAGCTCTGTGCCCACCCCGGTGACAGGGACACAGTACTAACTCCCGAAGGGCCATGGCAGACCCCCTGTCCTCAACCTCGAGTCAGGGCAGAAATCAGCGCTGGCCGCAGCGCGGAACCAGTCTCCGTGTCACAGCCCAGAATCCATCACGCGCCGAGCAGAACGGAGACGTCCTGTGGGCGGGGCACTGAGGGGGGAGGGGCAGGAGCCACCTGAGAAAGAAAAGCTCGGCCCCAGGTTCTAATTCTCCACTTTAGTGCCCTGGAGCTCGCTGAGGCTCTGTGCACAAAAGTGCTCGCAGCCCGCGTGTGAGCACACATGGAAGTGTCCTGCGTGCACACAACCCCGAACCGTCTAGGGAAGACGACAGGCCAGGAACTCACGCCCTCGGGCAGATCTCTCCACTCCACCCTCATGCCCTCCTGCTCCCCTCCGGCCACACCACTGTGCTGTTCTTCTGGGATGTCCAAAGGATGTCTTGCCCACCCCAGTTACCAACACTCAAAAAAACCAAAAACAAAGCCCTTTTTCAGCACCAGGAGACAGGCACCACCTTCCCAGGAGCTCCCGAAACAGTACCCCGAAAGCGTGATGGGTTACGTTAGGGCAAGGGCAGGAAGCACAGAGACACGCCGCACGGGAAGTTCTTCCTGGGATCCAAATGCTCCAGGGAGCAGGTTCTGTTGATGCTATTTGTCTTAATCCCCTGGGTCGCAGCTTGGCGCGGGATGGCCCACGGATGCCTCTCTGTGTACAGCTCCTCTCTGCGTGTCTGCCTGTCCGCCCAGCGCTTAGAACAGTGAGGGCCGTCACCTGACCAGGCCGAGGCACCAGCCTGGACAGCCCAGAGCATCGCAAGCCTCAGGAAGGGCAGGCAGGAAGTGGCAACTTTTCATGGCCGGGGGCTGGGGATATAGCTCAGTGGAATAAGCGCTTGCCTAGCTAAGCGCAGGGTCCTGAGTTCGATCCCCAGTACCGCAAAAAAAAAAAAAAAAAAAAAAAAAAAAAAATTTATGGAGCTGGGGATATAGCTCAGTGGAATAAGCGCCTGCCTAGCAAGCGCAGGGTCCTGAGTTCAATCCCCAGTACCACCAAAAAAAAAAAAACTTTTCATGGTCGCTGAGGGTGGTGAAGACACTTTTCTAATTAGGAAGCTACTGAGGAAACCCGAGCCCCTAGGATGTCGCACATGCCAGTGCAGTTCCCAGCTTTCAGCCAGGGAGCTTCACACCGGAAAAATGCACCCAACGCAAACTCGAGGGTGGCTTGGGGCAGTCGCGAGGGTTGGACTCACGGACTCCAGTCTGTGCCCACGCTCAGGCCCGGCTCCAGCGATGGGAAGGGATCACGCGACTCCCGCAAAGATGATCACTTTATTTGGAAGCCATCACAACCACCTCATCCAACAGCACACTGCAGCCGGCTGGCTTCTCCTCAGAGGAGCCAAAAGAGGCCACTGAATTCTGTTATTCTGTGCAGAAAGAGCTCAAGGGGGGTAGACAGGGTTAGACAGTAACTGTGGGTGGGGGCGGGCAAATCCCTCAAACACCATGTGTCACCTCGTACTTCCATTCCACGAGTCAAAGGAAGACTTGTCCTAAATATATTTTTCAGTATAAAGAAAAGTTCCTGTTGCCCCAAGAAAGTAGAGGAAGCATGGGTTAAAAAGGGGGGTGTTGTTTCCCTATAAAAAACACACACTTTGACAAGAGGATCCAGTACGCGTGAGGACACAAAGAGCAAAGGAAGAATGCAGAACAACAAAAGGGACACGCACAGCAGTAAGTGTCTACAGCCGCAGCACTCAGGAGGCTGGGGAGGGGGGACAGTCCGAGCCCAGGAGCTTGAAACCAGCCCGGCCAACACCGGTGAGACACTGTCTCAAAACAAGAAGTGGGGGAGGACGGGAGGGGGAGAGAGGAGGAGGGAGGGGAGGGTGGGCTTTGAGCTCTTAGGCTGGCTGTCAGCATTCCCACTCCACCTCACAGGATGCGGTGAGATGACACAGGACCGGATAGGGAATCTCCAGCAAGAAGCACAGGGACAGAGTCCCTATGCAGCATCCCAGGACCCCTTCAGGGAGAGCCTTCAGGGCCTGGGCTCTGAGCACAGCTGCAGGCAGGCAAACCAGCTCTGTCCCTGTCTTGCACACCTGGCCTCTACACGGCCAAGCACCATGATGCACCATGGCCACAGTGGGCAGGGAAGAGAAGGGACAGCCAAAGCCGAGGCCGAGGCCAGATGGAAAGCGCTGGGATCAGCTATCTGCGGGACACTGCGGACCTCCTCCTCAAGAGATGGTCTGTTGTCAGAAAATGAACACACAACCCCTCACCCCTCAAAAGAGAAATGCTGGGCGTGGTGACACACACTTTTAATCCCAACACTCTGGAGGCTGCAGCAGGAGGACTGCACTGAGTTCGACGCCAGCCTGGGCTACATGCTGAGTTCCATGGCCTCTTAGACTACGTGGTAAGACCTTGTCTTACCCACCCAAGAAAAGAGAAGAAAACGAACACATCCGAGGCAGCCGGCAATGCCAAGCAAAACAACCTGAATGAGAAATTCTGCGAGAACAGGGCAGGAGTCCCGTCGAGGAAAGCACCGAGCAGGAATGTCTACAGCAAGGGAGGGCACACAGGTAGGAAGGGGAATGATGGTTCTTTCCTCTTGGACCTCAGTCCCCACCTCTGTTCCACCAGAGAGGACCAGATGCCGTTCCACAGAGGCCAGGAGCCCGCTGCCCTCCGGCCAGGGAGGAACCCAGGTGGTTGGGGTGCTGGCCCTTCTCCCTCAGGCGGACACCCCTGTGCTGAGCCCTGGGAGCCCCCCTACCTGCCTTGTCACACTGAGGCCGGTGACGCCATTCTCAACTTTCCCCATGGTGCCAGAACTGGCCTTGAACTTGCAGGCTCACGTGATCCCCCCGCCTCAGCTTCCCTCAGCTAGAACTGGACGTGCCACTGTGCCTGACTCTCCAACTCTAAAGAAACAGACACCTCCCTTCAGAACCACCCAGGAATAGTCCGGCATGGCTGTGGTAACAGAGGAAACCCTTACTGCAGCGTGGAAATGTTCTGTTCTGACCAGGGATGCGTCGCGCGCAGTACTTGTTCACATCCTGAGCAGCTGTCCAGGCTGCAGATAGAGTGAGAAGGAAATGCAGTGGGAAGAGATGCTTTTGGACGTTTTTCTGACGTGTGGGAGGTACAACACAATGGAGGCTTGCTGCTGTCTTCCTATGACTCCCGGCTCATCCTTAACCTCCTCAGAACAGCAACCCTCCTTGCAGGAGGCCAGCGGCAGCACACAGCAGGCGTGCAAAGAGGGTCCTTTGAAAGGTTCACCATAAACTGGATCCTACTGTGTTGCACGGCAGCCAGTTGTGCTCTGAGCCTCTAAAAGTGACGTGACTTCAAAATAACCGAGGGCTGCGGCGTCTTGCCTGCTTGAATTGGGGAATCTTTGGAAGGAACCTTTGTCTTTCCAGCCCTGTGGGAGATGGCCCCGCCTGAACCCCAGGACAGGGCTGTAAGCACTATGGTTTTCTAAGGCCAACCTGGTGCACAACTACAGTTAGACTCTAAAAGGTAGGGAAGGACTTCTTCTGCAGGAGGCGAGGTGGGCACTGTTCTTGGGGGACAAGGGATGCCTAGGAATGGGACCCACCTTTCTTCAGTTGGGGGCTGCAGGGTGGCCACTCTGGCACATCCGCCACAGCTGCCACGTTCACACTACCTAGCTGAGCACAGGGTGGATGCCAGGATGGGGCGGGGCAAGGGGCCATGCTACCTCAGTAACATGCTTCTACGTGGGCAACTCTCCTTCAGGATCAAGAAGGTGAGGACCCTTCTCCAGACTTCGGTGACACCCTCACTGGACCCCATCTGCCTTACGTGAAGACTGCCATGCCTTGGGGAGAGGCCACGTGAGAGCAGACTCGGAGTCCCCAAAGGCCACCAGCCCCAAGACTGACCCAGAGGTTCGGCCAGGGAGAGTGGAGCCACACCTCGGTCCCCTCAGAGCTGCAGCTCAGGACTCGCAGCCCCTCTGGGGATCTTATCCCAGAGCCGCCACAGAGGCAGGACACCTTCCCGTCAGGACGCTCTGCCTAGAGGGCTACTCACCACCATGTGATCTTGAACTCATAGATAGGGCGCTTGCAGTAGTAGTGGTTGATGAGGTGCTTGTCGCATACCCCGATGCACTGGTGGTCCACAGCGAGGCCCTGGGCCTCGAGGTCCGTGACCAGACAGTGCAGCAGGTCATAGATGTCGGCCACAGCCTCCCAGGGCCCAAAAGACACATCCACCTCGCAGTGGTGCTCGAAGAGCTGCCCGTCACTCTCGCTCCTCTCAAAGCGCAGGGAGTTAAGGAGGGGGCACTCGTAGGGGGTGATGGGCATCTCTTCCTTGAAGACGCAGACCTTGAGCTTGGCAAAGCGGGCCTTCCGCTGGACTGCACGCAGCCGTGCGATCTCCACGATCCGCTCCAGGTGGTCTGAGGGGGACACAGCCCCTCAGTGGGGGTGGGGTGGCGCACCTCGGGAGCCAAGGATAGAGGTGGAGGGGAGGAGATGAGCTGCATGGGGAGGGGACTCCTGGACCTTTCACCTTTCTCCACAGCAGGTAAGGACTGTCCTTTGGAAACCCAACTTGTTGACCAGCACAGTGAGGCAGGCCCACCCTAATGGGAACCTCCCAGTACGCCTGTGAGGTGAGACTAGCCTCTCCCATCATCTCAGGAGCATGGAGGACCTCAGCACCCCTGTCCCACTGGAGACCCTGGCCCCGATACAGCCCTCCCTACCTTCTCCCCACCCCACTGTCCACCTGTCCATCCTGGGTAGGGCACTCACCTCTGTAGTAGGGCATGAGCCCCAGGAATGCCTGGCGCACCTTCTCGCCCTTCAGCGGCTGCATGTTCTCCAGCTGCTCCAGCAGGGGCCCGATGGCATAGTACTGGGCCTCCTTGTGCACAGCTCGCACCCGCTCCCGGGGCGGCAGGTCCCCCGAGCGCAGGAAGTTCAGCACATCTCTGTGGAAGGGGAGAGGACATGTGATAAGGGACTCGGACCTGGGCGGGCACCATCCAGGCTCAGAACACAGAATCTGGGACCTGACCTGTGTGGCCCTGGGTAAGCGAACCCAGCCTCTCTGCACCCTGGTTTCCTCCTCTGCAAAACAAGAAACAATAATACCTCCACCTTACAGTATTAGGAGGGGACTACAGGAATGTATGAAAACATATCATTATTTCAGGAACATCAGCTACACAGAAGTACAATGGGACGATATGACACCTAACTCCTTAACACACATACACACAGTTTTAACATTAGAAGCTATTGTTTAAAAAGTTATAATTAGCTGGGTGTGGTGGTAAACACCTGTAACCCTAGCATTCTGGGAGGGTGAGGCAGAAGATCAAAAGTTCAAGCCTAGCCTGGGAAATTTAGCAAGACCCTATCTAAAAATTTAGAATGATGCTAGGTATGGTAGTGCACATCTGTAATCCCACCACTCAGGAGGCTGAGGCGGGAGGATCGCCTGGAGTTTGTGGCCAGGCTGGGCTACATAGCAACTTCAAGGCCAGCCTGAGCTACACGTCTCAAAAAAACAAAAACAAAGTATAACAAATGATAAAATAAATGAGCGAGGGACACAGCTCAGTGTGAAGGCCCTGGTTCAACCCCCAGTGTGTATATTAAAAAAGCTATAATTAAATAAAAAGTATAATTACCATTCAATAAATCTGCAAATCTTTTTTTTGGTGGTGGTGGTGGTGGAACCAAGGATTGGCTCGAGGGCCTTCACAGTGAGCTGTGTCCAATTTCCCTTTTTTGTTTTTTTAGAAAAAAGTTTCACTAAATTACTGAGGCTAGATCAAACTTGCATTCTCGTGCCTCAGCATCCCAGAATGTTGGGATTATAGGTGTAGGCCCCCATGCCCAGCTTTCTTTCCCTTTTTGTTGTGCTGGGGATTAAATCCAGGGACTGTTGTGTGCTAGGCAAGTATTGTACCTTTGAGCTACAACCCCAGCCCAAATGTACAATCCGTAACTATACAGTTCAGTTACTGTTGAAAGCAGGAAGATACTCAGACCCCTCCACCACCTGAAGCAAGATGGCAAACATTTCCAGTGCCTGAAGCTCGCCTGGTGCCCCACCCAGCCAGCCCCTACAGAGGCAATCACTGTGCTGTCTTCTAGCAACAAAAATTAGGTCTGCATCTCCTTGAAATTCCTATAATCCTAACATGTTCCTTTGTATCTGGCTCTTTCCTTCAATATAAGTTTCTGTATGTGCTGGAAGTTTGCTTCTGTTTGTTGTTAATCTAAGCAGTATATTCACATTATGGATATACTACGTTCACCCATTCTCTCGATGGACCTTTGGATTGTTTCTGCCTTTTGGCTACTATGGCTAACACTGTGAGGAACTTTCTTGTGAACTTTTGGTGGATCCAACCATCCATGCTCAGGAGATGTTAGGACCGGACTTCAGCCCCAGAAGAAATGCGCGTTTAACAAAGTAGTGGCAGCACGTTACATTCCTGCCAGTAACATACGAGAGTCCTAGCTGTTCCATGTTCTTGCTCTTAGTATTACTCTGTACCTGCGTGCGGAGACAAAATGTCTAATTCCAACACCTCAGCCACCTGGTTCTCGGACTGAAAAGAATCACATACAAAGCTCATGTTTAAGCCCATGTTTAAATTAGAAACTTATTACAATAAAAGACACACTGCCAAGAAGGATGAAGGGTCCAAAGCCAGGGAGAGTACTTTAGTATTGCAATGTGTTTCTTCTTGTCAGAAATTTTTAAACTTAAACATTCACTACATGTTTTGATCATCCTTTGCTGGTCCAACTGTAATTTCTGCAAAATAAAAACATGATGGTGGAGCTGAGCGTGGTGGCGCCGGGCGTGGTGGCGCACGCCTGTAATCCCAGCACTCGGGAGGCTGAGACGGGATCGGGATCGTTGCGAGTTCAAGGCCAGCCTGGGCTACAAGGTGAGCTCAAGGCCAGCCTGAACTGCATAGCGAGACCCTGTCTCAAAAAGACAAAAAAATTTAAAAATTAAAAAATAAAAACATGATGTATGTCTGTCTCCTCCCTATTTGATGGATCCGGCACCATGTAACTTCTGGCTCTTCCCCAGTCAAAATGACCATGAAAGGTGAAAGTTTTGAATCAATTCTGGATACTGAGGCAGCCATGGCAGTACAAATGAGGACATAAAAGAATACATCCAGGGCTGGGGATATAGCTCAGTGGAATAAGCGCCTGCCTAGCAAGTGCAGGGTCCTGAGTTCGATCCCCAGTACCGCCAAAAAAAAAGAATACATCCAGACCTGCTTCGGGAAGTGGCATAAACAGTGAGGTAATTGTGTCTGAAGCCAGGGGGAGTAATAGCAATGTGACTTTTATTGTACTGCATTAAGGTAGAATAGATACTGTGAAAGGGAAAGAAACTGCTCAAAAGGAAACAACTGGGATGGGGGAAAGGAGAAAAGAAAGAAGGAAAAAAAATAAATGTATGTGTGTGTATATACATATATACTCAATGCTTATAACACTCAATGCTTAATTGTTTGATCAATTTTGCACGCCTAAATCTGGTAATCTGAACAACTACTTTGAAAATAATGATATGCAATATAACAACTACTGTTAATATCCTATCATCTTGTTTTGAAATTCTGTATCTTTTTTATTGGTTTTTATATTATTTTTATTTTCTTTAAAATAAAAAAAAATATGCAGGAATCTAGCTCAGTGGCACAAGCACCTGCCTGGTGAGCACAAGGTCCTGAATTCGATTCCTGATACCAAAAAAATAAAAACTAAACAAATAAAATTTAAATTTTTATTTTTTGGTACCAGGAATCAAACTCAGGACCTTGTGCTTGCAGGGTAGGTGCTTATGCCACTGAGCTATAACCCCCTTCCAAAAAATTTTGAAAATAAAAGTTTTTGTATATTCACTCTAATTTTTTCTTTTAATCACAATGCATATATTCTTTGAATAAAAGTTCAGTTCTCCTGGTCCTCTTGTCAGATTGTCTAGTCCGTGAGTTAGCAGATTCCTCACTGGCAGTGGTGGGTAAATCCTGCGATCAAGCTGTTACTCCATCATCCGTCGGTGGCCCTCACACGGCCCGGGCTGGCCCTGAGTATTAGTCTGTATCACCTGCTGTATCAGTACTGGATCCTCCTAATGACACCTGGGGTGAGTGCTCTCCTGCCTCCGCGGTGTACATGGGGATCCGCGAGGCTCCAGACACCATCGTGAGGCAGCCCCCCTGCAGACCTGGATCCAGATGCAGGGACTCCAAGCCCAGGACACAGGGGTACAGACCTGAGTGCAAGTCCCTGACCAGCATCGCACATGGAGGCCCCAGGGCAGGTGCTGGGGCACACGAGCTGTGACAGAGGCAAACGGACCGCCCCAAGTGCCCCGGATTCCTGCGTGAGTCCCCACCAACTGCCTCTGCTGCTGCTGAACCTTGGCCACTGGTCCAACAGTGCAGCAGGCCTGGCGGCCACCACACTTCAACTACTGCCATGGCCCTGCCCAGCTCATCACAGCCAGCGTGGCCTGTCAGGCCCAGCCCTTCAGTCCTCTGTTCCATCCTGCTTCTCCTCCCCACGGCCCCTTCTGAAGTGAGTCCTCTGGGGCCCTCAGCACATCTTCCTGGGCTCTGAAAAACAAAACCCAGAGGCAAGGCCCTGCTCGGTGCTACGGGAGCTTCCAGCTAGGCCCAGCGCTCTCCTTCCCAAATGGCCTGTAAACAAAGTCGTTTTTAGTTCCAGAGCACTGTGACACTGCGTTCTCAGCATCTGAGGAGCTGAGGGCCCACTAGGGAACTCCAGATGCTTCAAAGCAGAGATCTGGCCAGAGGACAAAAAACGATCCCGTGCACAATCCTGCTAGGGGATGAGCAGAGAGACGTGGGCAGAGAGCTCCCATGTCCTGTGCAGCTGGCTTGAGGCACACAGCTAGCTCTGCTCTCCAAGGTCAGCCTGAAGGAGCGCGAATTCAGCCGCATGCTGGGAAACATGCCTGGCCGGGGCTCCCTCCGAGTTCCCTGATCTGCACTGAGGCCCACTAGGCAGTAGGAAGGATTTCTCACGTCACAAATGGGGAAACTGAGACACAGAGTCTTTAACTTGTTTATGTATAAGGTTGTCCGAGGTCTCAAAGGCTATTTTTGTGAGGTTGTATTTTTATGTTTTAGTGTCTAAATTATTGTAAGAACAGAAAGTTCTTTATGCTATTCTGAAGACTTTGCTTGTCAGAATGGACAGGAACCCCACATTAGCCCTCCCTCCACCTCCCTCCCTCCACCTTTCTTTTGGTTTTATTTACTGTTTGTTTTTGCAGTACTGGGGACCAAACCCTGGAGCACTGTATCACTAAACTACAACCCCAGCCTTTGTCATTTCTTATTTGGGATGTTAGTTGGAACCCTCCTGCCTCAGCCACCCAGAACGCTGGGATTACAGGTGTGCGCCACCACACTGGCTGTTTTGTTTTCAATGACGGAAGTGTGGGAGTCTCTGTGCCCACCAGGCTCACTGCTGTCCTCGGCATGGAGAGCACGGAAGGTCTTCTCCAGGAAGGCGGTTCACACTCCCTACCGCTAGGACGATCACACACCTGCACCTCTGCGAGTGTGTGGCTACTTCTCAGGCCTTGGCTTGCACAGGATAGAAATTTCACCACCCCCATCTCCACTGTTATCAGAGAACATTTACCGAATTTCACCCTTATGTTCTGTCCTTGCTACCACAGGTACTATGGACGATGCCACAGCCTCAGACCCAAGCCCGGGCTACTCACTTGCCAGGACCGGGACTCTGGGTGACACTGCGTGCAGGGACGCCACCTACCCGAAGTGTGTGCCGTCCCGGTCGATGAAGTAGCGGCCCTCGGCATCAGTGGGGATGTAATGTCGCCCGCTGAACATGGCCGCCAGCATGGTGTCCTCGTAGCGCCGCAGCGTCGACAGGCGTGTGGTGAAGTGAGCGCCACCAATGTTGAGGGGGACAACCTCGGGAAACTGGAAGGGAACCGGGGCGCTGAGGCCGGAGGGAGGCGTGGGAGCAGGGCAAGGAGCTATCTAAACGCTTTATTCCCTTGCCCTCCTCCCCTGCTCCCTGAGGGCCACAACTCGCGCTTCTCCCTGGCAGTTCTTGGGTCAGACCGCCCAACCCAACTCCGCTTCCGAACTCATCGGCATTCGGTCCTCGTTCACGCTCTTCTTTGCCCCAAATGCTCTTACACACTCCCTCCATCCAGCCGGCAGATGAGACTGCCCTGTGTGGTGCAGGCGGTGAGTGACCTATTGGCCCAGCTGCATGGCCCTTTTGCCGGATCGGCACACAACGGCTGGAGAAATTTCTATTCAAGGTCTCCTGCTGCACGAGCACTGGACTCCACTGTCCCCTCCCTGCTAAGCACACCCCCACTGCTTCCGATCCTCACACATACCACACTCTCCTCCACTGCACCACCTCGTGCACTGTCTCCTGTCAGCCGTCTCACTCCCCACACTTCCGAGGGCAGGGGAAGCCAGGAAGGGCCGCCTTCGGATGCCAGCGGGTTGGGCCCCCAATCCTCACTGGCTGCCCCTCACCCGCTTGATCTGCACAGCGAGAAGACCAGCTAAGGTTCTGGGGGCAAGGGCTGGGTGAGGACAGGAAGATTTGCACCAGGAGGCTCCAGGTTCCCCTACAACGCTCAGGCTTTTTATCTTTGTTCAATGTCTTTCTCTCCTTGTGGTTTAGAGCAAAATGTATCTGAAAGAAACAAGCCCGGTTCTTCCAGACCCACTAACTTCTTCACCCCAGGGCATTCTTTCAACGTTACATCTCCCTGGCTCCAGGGAGAGCCTGTGTGTTCATTCAGACAGCCCCGGGCCACAAGTACAGCAGTCATATTCACCCAGGGCCCAGCTCACTGTAAAGACCAACCTTCCCAGAACGAATGAATGAAGCAGGCAGGCGTGGGATTCCCGCGTGTGTGGATGGTTGCCTTGCACCCAGGGCTGATGTGTAAACTCATTCCCTGTACACACCAAGTCCTTGAGAGCTGTTTCAGAATAATGACACTCCTCATTTCTGGAGCTCTTTCAGCCTTCCCAAGGAGACTGCACACCAGTCCACGGGACTGCTCCATGTTAGCGAGTGAGACGACTGAAGGAGGGCGAGGCATGAACGTGACAGCGGAGTTCTAGGGCTCACGGGAGCGATGCGATCCGCGGGGCGGCTGTAACGGGCGGCTGTAACGGGAGGCCTGGCCCACACCCTCCAGGGCTTGTGCCTTTCCCTTAAACCACAGCTTTTGCCCAATGACAAGACACAAAAAATAGCACCACTGTGTCTTTATTGGCTGTTTCTCCTAACCGCAGAACTGGGAAATTGTGCCTATTTTCACAAGCTCCCCACGAGGTCGGGGGATCGGGGCGTCCAACTGGGGAGCCCTGGGGAGCCCAGCGCAGCCCCCACCGCGGGGCTCCGCCCCTTCTCTACGTGTCACGCGCACCTCCCGGTTTCCTCCGACTTAAGTGTCCACTGTCTGTCCTCTTTTGTCCTGAGGGTCATTCCAGGCATTAATAAGGCGGTGCCCACACATTAAATGAGCCAAGGAGGCCGCCGTGCGGCGCAGCTGGCCAGCGGAAAGCCGCGGGGTTTTCACTTCTATCAACGAGCCTGCTCTCCATCACCACCCCAGGGGACCGGGAAGTGGGGTTTGGGCAATCCACGCCTCCTTTGATATGTTCCTTCTGCAGTACTGGAGATTGGACACAGGGCCCCCTGAGCCTGACCCTTCCACAGAGTGACACCCCAACGAAGCCTCCTTTTCACATATACTGGTATCTACCAGACACATACACACACATCTTCTCATATATTTACCCAGTTACCTTGATAGGTAAATACACACACACTCTCGCTCAGGACAGTACCGGGGATGACCCAGGACCTGGTGCGTGCCAGGCTAACGCCCTCCTCCTAAGCCGAACCCCGGACAAGGCCTCCTTTTGGTCTCTCCTCTCCTGGGGTCCGGGTTCCCCCACTCTCCCTTCTTTGGCTACAGGGTTGGGACACGCGGTGGAGGCGAACCCGCCCTGCGGTCCGCGAACACCCAGCGGGGCCGGGCGGGCGCGCACCTGGCGCCCCGCGCAGCGAGGGCAGAGGACCCCGCGCCCCGCCCGCATCCGGGTACCTGCTGGGGCAGCAGCGGCAGCGCGTCCCCCGCCTGCGTGGCTGTCGGGGTGGCCGGTTCCAGAAAGTCGTCGTCGGCGTCGGAGCTAGACATGGCACCGTCCTGGCGACGGCTGTCTGGCTCCCGCCCCGTGACTACCACCATCCCTCTGGCTCTGGGCGGTGGGTGCGGCTTCGGCCGGCCGCGAGCGGGCGGGAGAGAGGGGCCGAGAGCCAGCGCGCAGCCGGAGGGCGGTGGCTCTCTCAGCGCGGACTCGCGCGTCTGCCCCCGCCGGGCCGCCGGCCTGACCCGGCCGCCTCCTGCTATTGGCCGAGGCCTCGGTGGCTCTGCCCTGATTGGCAGGAAGTTCCGCCAGCCACAGAGGCCGTGCGTTCTGCCCGAGTGGCCACTGGGAGCGGAGTCTGAAGTCCTACCCTGCTCTGATTGGTCATCTGGCAGGCGTGTTGCGTTCTCTGCCTTCCTTGGTCCAGGTTGGGCGGGGCCTCGGCGGTGCGGAGAGGATGACTACAGGGTACACGCCCTGGCCGCCTCGCTGGAGGATGCGCTGGAGGAGGACTCGGGTCACCCACACAGCGACAGCGGCTGGCGGCCACCAGGGCACCTGCAGCCTGGGTTTCCAGGGCTTCCCCGTTGACTCGCGCAAGAATCTGAAAAAGGAAGCTCCAAATCGGAGGGGCAGAGTTTGATTAATAATGACAGCGACTCCCCGCGGTTACAGGTCCTCCC
>PVLD010003493.1:30969-52105 GCA_004027595.1 Dinomys branickii | reverse complement strand
GTATATTTCTTCAGTGTCTTAAATTATTAAATTATCTGGTCTGCGGGCGTGGTGGCATATGCCTTTAATCTCAGCCCTCTAGAAGGCTAACTCAGGAAGATCACAAGTCTGAGCCCCACCAAGGCAATTTAGCAATTTAAGAGACTCTGTCCCAAAAAATGAAAAAAGGGGTTTGGGATGTAGTGCAGTACAAAAGCACTGGCTTCAATCACCAGCACCACAAAAACCAAAATGCAATCAAGCCAAAACAAAACAAACCCCAAAAACACCTATGATAACCAAAAAGCTAGGGGAAACCGGGTCTATGATAATCATCCCATGGTGTTCTTTTTTTAATACTAATTTTATTTTTTACTAGTATATGTTTGCAACATATAATAATTATGTTATTTTTGGAACGTGTACATAACATAGTATCTGAATCACAGGAAAACTCCACCTTTTTGAAATCTAGCTACTCTGTTACATTCTTTATTCACTATTTCTAATTGCCTCACCCAAGCTTCTACAGTGCCTCTGCGTTCCTCAGATGAGTCTCAAGGTGCTGCCAGAAACGGAAAAAGGCCCAGTCGGATTCCCAGTCCCACCCCCAAGGCACCTTAGTTGGTACCTCGGAGGCAAAGCCTTGTATTTTTCTTTCCCAGCAAACCCCTGGGTCGCTCTGGCGCTGCAGGTCAAAAACCACGTCCCCAGGAACACTAAGAGCTCCCCTTATAGGACCCTGCCTTCCTCACCACCTCACGCTGTAGCCTTCCTCAAAAAATAGAGCATTTTCCTCGTTCCACCCTTAGGACAATTCAGATATTTCAAAAATTCCAGCAGGAAGTAGCTTAGATAAGAGAACTTTATCATCTTACATAATAGGAAGTCTGAGCAGTCCTGGGGTTGGTCCATTAATGGTGAAACCGCTTGGGCAGCTTCCTTCCTCATCTGCTCACCGCCCGCGGGAACCCCGGATGAACCGAGGGGCTACGAGGGAGACAGCTACGGCAGCGCGGACAGCACAGCGCACAGCGAGGGGAATGGAGAAGGTGGGGAGGCGCCCCAGGGGAAGAGGAGGTAGGAGGAGAGGAAGCCCTGTGTTACCAGTTCTACCCGACTGAAATACATTGTTGCCCGTTTCTGCAGAGAACGTAACTTTCATCTGGTTTTATTTATACACAGTGGGGAATTCCAAGGTCAACAAGCTGGAAGGAGGGCGAGGGAAGGGTTGGAACCAGGCTTTGTGGGAAGGCCCTGGCCGGTTGCTGGTATGCACCAGCAACCCTCGGAGAAGGACTTTGGTCAGCTTCCAGGGGCTGCCGGCAAGGGGTGGGCTGGGAGCAGAGGCGGGTGGCAGAGACCCTTGAGGCCCTTGTCTGAGCACATGGACAGTCAGAGCCCTGGGATTCACTTCGTAAATCAGTCACGCAGGTAGTCCCATGGGCATCAAGCCCTGAACTCAGACAACCGCATTGTTGTCTGTTTTGTGCCATGTCTCCCCATAGAAAAAACTTGATTTTCCTTTTAGAAAGAACTTTTGAATGCAGGCAGATCTTCAAAGTGCTGATTCAGCTTCTCATCTCCTAATTTTAATGGACTGAATACATATTTTACCAATAAAGGAAATTAAAACAGAAGGAAGGTGGCTATGGTAACACTTGCCTGTAATCCCAGCACTCTGGCAGGTTGAGGCAGGAGGGTTGCAAGTATGGGCCAGCCTGGGCAATTTAAGAAGTGAGTGAGACCCCGTATCCTAGGACCAGTTAAGAATGGAGAGTTTCTCTTGCGATATGGACAGCATGAAGAAGAGGTTCCAAGTCCTGGGAAAATCTTGATCTGTCTTTATCCTCAGCTGGCCAGCTGCACAGCCGTGATTCACCCTTTAATTTAGCGCACACCCTCACAGTAGTCCATAGCCCCCACACTGAGCTGTCACATGCACAGTGTTAGCTGTTCTCAGCCACTGGCCCTCAAGTAGTCCAAACGTACAGGAAAAATACATAATAGCAGCCAGTCGGCAGCATTCACCTAGGTGAGATAAGTTATTCACACACTGAGGCATCCTAGGTGCGCCTGCACTGGAGTGAGTTCATACTAGGTGCGCCTGCGCTGGAGTTCATTGTAGGTGCACTGCTCTGAAGTTCATACTAGGTGTGCCTGTGCTGGAGTTCATACTAGGTGTGCCTGCGCTGGAGTTCATAATAGGTGCGCCTACACTGGAGTTCATTGTAGGTGCACTGCTCTGAAGTTCATACTAGGTGCGCCTGCGCTGGAGTTCATACCAGGTGCACTGCTCTGAAGTTCATACTAGGTGCGCCTGCGCTGGAGTTCATACCAGGTGCGCCTGCACTGGAGTGAGTTCATACTAGGTGCGCCTGCGCTGGAGTTCATACTAGGAGCACTGCTCTGAAGTTCATACTAGGTGCGCCTGCGCTGGAGTTCATACTAGGAGCACTGCTCTGAAGTTCATACTAGGTGTGCCTGCGCTGGAGTTCATACTAGGTGCACTGCTCTGAAGTTCATACCAGGTGCGCCTGCACTGGAGTGAGTTCATAGTAGGTGCGCCTGGGCTGGAGTTCATAGTAGGTGCACCTTCGCTGGAGTTCCACTGACCTAAGACTTCTGCCCTGGAAACCACTGTCCCCCACTCCCAACCATGTTGTAGCCATCTTGGGCTTCATTTTCCCTACGCTCTGTCTCAAAATAAAAATAAAAAGTAGCTGACTATGAAGGCCCTAATTTCAATCTCCGGTTTCAAAAAAGGAAGGAAGGAAGGAAGGGAAGCAAAAGCATCCTTTTTCCATATTATCTTTTAAAATTTGATGTAAGCTGGGTGTGGTGGCGCAAGCCTGTAATCACAGCACTCAGGAGGCTGAAGCAGGAGGATCCTTGCAAGTTCAAGACCAGCCCGGGCTACAAAGTGAGCTCAAGGCCAGCCTGAACTACATAGTGAGACACTGTCTCAAAAAGGCCAAAAACAAAAAACAGAAACAAAAAATAATAAATAAATACAATTTGATTGAAATACTCCAGGCATTCAAAGAATTAGAGAGAACAGCAAAGCCCATTGCTCATCCCTCCACTCAGAGCCCCAGTGTTAGGCCCACGGTCTGCGCAGCCCTCTCTGCTGCCTCCCCCCCACTCCTTCCTAAATATGATACGTTTTCTATGCACGTTTTCCATTTAGCTGTGACAGATACAGAAAAATGCAAAACTGCCCATGTAGGGTTGGAAGGGTCCGTGCACAGAGGACTGCCACCCACATGACCATCGCTGGGTGAGAAATAGGATGTCTCAGCTGCCACATCCACCATGGCCCCTCCCTGACAGAGACAACCTCTGTCCCCTCAGACTTCACCTCTGTCCTCATGGGTCTGTCCATCATTTCTTGGTTTTCCAAGTGTAACCAACTGAGCAACCATCTCCAAGCAATGCAGTTGGATTTTAGCTGCCATGTCTTTGGCAGCTTTAAGTGACTTTAAGTGAATGGAATCACACTATCCGTGCCACTGCTGGTGAATAATTATTTCCCAGTGTCAGGCTATGACAGTCCTGCTATGAGCATCAGTCACATGCTGCCCTGGATATTTGGCATCAGAGCATGTCACCCTCCACTTAAAGCTCTTTAAGTGACAGCTTCTTTCTCTTTCACTCCCCACCCTCCCGTGCTGAGATCAAACCCAGGGCTCGGCACAGGTTAAGCAGGTGTTTTATTGCTAAGTTACACACCCACCCCAGGGAAAGCTCTTTTCTGAAAAGGGGTGAAGAAAGATACTTGGGTGGGATGTGGTGGCACACACCTGTAACCCCAGTGCCTGGGAGCCTGAGCGAAGAGGGGCATCATGACTTGGAGGTCAGTTTGAACTATAAAGTGAGATCAAAGCTAGCCTGGACTCCATGGTGAGACCCTGTCCCCTGGGCATGGATGCTGCCCAGGCAGCCTGGGTAGGATGTAAGGGACAGAGAGAGGGCCACTACCTGTTGCTTGCCGCTTGCTGCTCACTACTGCCTCTTGCCTGCCCTGCCATGCACCGTTTCTCCTCTGCCGCTCCACCCTGCCTTGGAGCAACTGACTGAATGGAAACCTCTACAAACTCTGAGCTGAATGAACCTTTCCTCTTCTAACTTTGGGCATTGGGTATTTTGTCTCTGCAACAAGAAAAGTAACTCAGACATCACCTTCCTCCCCAGTTTGTGTGTCTTCTGTCCTCTCTCACTACCAGGCACCTTTTTCCAACCACTTAGAGACTGCAGTGAGATCTTTTTCAAATGGGAAAAGAGATGGGAGGTGGGGAAAGAGGAGAGGGAAAAGAGATTTAAAGAAAGAACCAAATGGAAAAAAGAGAAATAGAGCTTTTGCAAATGAGAAGGGGATCAAGAGTTGGAAGGAGCAGGGAGGGGTGGGAGGGGTGGGGTGAGAAAAGAATTAAGATGCGTTAGGTACATGCACCAACTCTGCACAATAAATGTAATCACTATGTAGTGCAAACACAGGCTAATAAAAAAAAGAAAGAAAAAAACCTGAAATTTTTGGCTGCGAGGAGCCTGCTTCTTTCAAAGGCAAATAAAGCTCTCAGGGGAAAAAACCCAACTTGCCAGTTGTTGTCTCCAGCTCTGGAGTCCTGGCATCAGCTGGGCACTGCCAGCAGAGAGTTCTGCTGGAGACCTTAAGACCCGGCTGTTTAAGAGCAGAGCTCTGCTAGATAGTAAATCTTTTTCAAGACCGAAGGCCGTATGGTTTCTGTGTCAACTATTCCACTCCATAGGAAACCAACCACAGATAAGAAAGAAATAGATGGTGTGGCCAGCTTTGGCCATATTTTGCCAAGCCTTGAGCAGAGAAGGCAATGAATCCTAGGCTCACTGCGATCCTTTCAAATCAACTCCATGTGATTGTCCAAATAGCTGTTACTCTGCTTCATTCCCCATTCAAGTTGCAAGTATTCATTTGTGAAGAACATGAGTAACTAAGTCTTGAGATTATTGGTATCACTAAGCTTTTCATCAAAAGGGTTGGCTAGATAATGAGAGTCATTAGAAAATAAATTCGAGTTAAGTTAGGTCTACCTACCATCTCCCCTTGGGTGAGTGACGGCATTACTCCAAGCCACACTTTTTTTTTCTTTTTTTTTTTTGAGACAGGGTCCTGCTATGCAGTTCATGCTGACCTTGAGCTCACTTTGTTTTTGTTTTTGTTTTTGCGGTGCTGGGGATCGAACTCAGGACCCTGCGCTTGCTAGGCAAGCGCTTATTCCACTGAGCTATATCCCCAGCCCCCCTTGAACTCACTTTGTAGCCCAGGCTGGTCTCAGACTCGCAACAATCCTCCTGCCTCAGCCTCCCGAGTGCTGGGATTACAGGCATGTGTCACCACGCCCGGCTTAAAACCACACTTTTTAATCAGAAAATTTAGGGGTTCAAGTTCATGATGGTTTTTCTTCTAAAAACCTTCATGTTTTACAAAAGTAATTCATGTCAATCAGAGCACAATGAGAAAACAGAAATCAGAAAGAAGACAGCAAAAATCCCTGTGTACCTCTGGGAGACTCCACAGTTAACATTTTATATATGTACTTTCTGTTGTCTGTCAAAGTAGTGATTCTATTTATTTTTCTATTTATCCTTTACTAATAAGTGGATGCATGTCAAACAGTTTTGTGCCCTCACATTTTCACTTACTGTGAAATGAACATTTCCCTGTGTTACGTATTTTTCTACACCAATTTCACTATTAGCTGAGTAGTGGCTGTACCATCACTTAACCAATCCCTCTATTGTTACATTTTCATAAACTATATTGCAGTGGGCTTTTTACAGAGAAAGCTTTCAACACATCCATGATTTCCTTTTCACTTGTTGAAACTTCCCTTGGTTCTGCAATTATTCTGTTTGACCGACAGAGGGCGTTCGAGGTTTTTTTGTTCCAGCAAGGCCAGGAGGCCATTTCTACAATGACAATAACAAAAAAGTGGTTTCATTATAAAGATTACTCAATTTGGGGTCTTTAATAATATTAAACTCCAAAGGGAGCATACAAGTCACTTATTTTTCTAGCACGTTAAACACAATATACACTCCCCCAACACTCAAAATAATAAACTTGCTTTGTTAGAATTTAAGCCCTCAGTGAATATAAATGACCTTTTCTGCTCAGTTCAGACTAGCTGAGGGCGTCCTCTTCATCCAAGGACGAGGTGCCTCTGCAGAACGGCGACAAAGCAGCAAGAAAAACAACTCAATCCCGAAAACACTGACTGTGCCGAGAAAAGCTCAGTTAAACTCAAGATTGGCAGCTCCCTGAAAACACAGATTTTGAGGCAACACTGAAGAGTGTTGCCTGGGCCATTTCTTAACTACATCCTACCAAGCAGGTTTGGGTAGGTAATACTTTTTTTTCTTTTTTTGACACAGAGTCTCACTTTGCAGTTCAGGCTGGTCTTGAGCTCACTTTGTAGCCCAGGCTGGTATCAAACTTGCAATGATCCTCCTGCCTCAGCCTCCTGCGTGCTGGGATTACGGGCATGTGCCCCCATGTCCAGCTCTGGTAGCTAATACTTTAATTTTTTTTTTTTTACATATACATGAAATAGGAGTTGTGTGTACATTTTCTTTCTTTTTTTCACCATAATGATAAAAATCCCAAGGCAGTGATCTGCCTACATTTCAGGGTGCTCACAGTGAGAAATTACTAAGTACAAGAGGGGTACTTAAAAAGTTGTCACTCAGAACTAATCACGTGTTTCCATTCTTGTATAAAAATAATCACTGAGGGGCTGAATAATGGTTGAGGCTTAGTTTCCAGAGCCAGGCTGCCTGTGTTGGTCTCCTGAGCAACCTACTCACTGGGCAAGCTGTGAGGGCACTGTACTTCCCTGAAGCAATGCTTTATCATCCTGTCATATGCAGGTAGAAATAGTACCTGCCTAAGAGGGCAGCTGGGACAATTGCATGGGTTTGAATAGGTAAAGTGGTTGGCATTGGGCCTGGACCATGAGCAGCTCTGGGGATTGTTATTGGAGTATTAACTCAACTAAATCACTATTAAGATTCTTTTCAAACTGGGTGTGGTGGTACACGCCTGTAATCCCAGCATTTGGGAGGCTGAGGCAGGAGGATCACTGCCAGTTTGAGACCAGCCTAGGCTACAAAATGAGTTCAAGGCCAGCCTGAACTGCAGAGGACCCTGTCTCAAAAAGACAAAAAAAGAGATTATTTTCAGTCTTAAATGCTATACTTCTTGGCTGAAGCTTCCACTGAGCTCTTCCTATAGCTCCGAGGTCAGCAGGAGAGCAGCCGTCCCTGGCTTCCCAGAATCTTCTCGGGGTGGCCCTGGGGCTCTGCAGCAGCCAGGAAGCTCTCTGAGAACCACAGGCCCTGTTTCTCCCCTGGTCCCTTGCCCGGTTCCCTCTCTCTCCCACATATTCAGCCCTTTTTTAATATTTTGAGACAGGGTCTTGCTAAACTGCTAAGTTGCCCACAGTGGATTCGAACTTGCAATCATCCTGCCTCGGGGTTCCGGAGCGCCTGGGCCATGCCTGGCCGGCAGGACTCTCACATTTCACACTAGCCATCATTTACCTGCTCAACCCGGCTTCTGTTTGATTGCATCAAATCCTCACCTCTCACAGATGAAAGGCATCTTTACCAAACGCTGACGGCAAGCCATTTGGAACAGAGTTGCTATTCTTCAAAGCTGAAAAGAAATGTGCTCGGACCAGGAAAAAACACAGCTTTGTGGAGAAAAAGGAATCAGCTGGGATAGAGCCCGCACAGTGCTCGCTTCTCCAGCCAGCTGAGAACAGGGCATTTCCCCTGGGTCGACCCTTGTGCACAGTGGTTCTCCAGCCTGTGCCGAGCACCCCGTTCCCAGCAGCGGACTCCCCCGGGGGGCAGGAAGGGGAGACAACTTGCTGTGGTTTGTGTTAGATGTCCCCCTGGAGCCTCATGCGGTTATAGGTGGCACTGTCTTGGAAGTGGCCGGATCTGGAATGTGTGATGCTGGGATTGAGGGTGTGTGGTTGCTAAACCAGCCTGCTGATAGGGTTGGCATAGTTCTGGGTAGGAGTAAGGGAACCCCACGCTGCGCGCGAGTGCGGCCTGCCGAAAGGGTGGGTAGCCTGGAAAAGATACAGGGGACAGAGGGTCCTTCTTGTAGCTTGTAGCTTGCTGTTTGCTGCCCCGCTGCCACACCAACCCATGCACCTCTCACGTGCAGGTGCAGCCTGCGGAGGGGCTGTGCTTGCACATGCTCCTCCCTCAAGTTTGGACAGGCTGGCGGGGGGGTGTACGTCTCTTCTCCATGTAAGACCAACACAGGAAAGAAGCGGTATCCATCTATCCGCCTAGCTATTTACCATCATACCTATCTGGTATGATGCTGAGGCAGAGTTCACTGCTATCTGGAGGGTGGCGCTGGTGACAAGGCTTCATGGGGAAGCAGCACTTAAGACAGCTGGACCCTCAGGGAGGCTGGGATTCCTGGGCTGGGAGCAGGGCTGGCGTGTGGGTATCGGAAAACAGCACAAAGGGAAGAGGAGGAAAGGCAGGAGCAAGAGTCCTGTGTCACGGGGAGGGAGCGGGCTGCACCACACGGCGCAGGCTGAAGAGTTTAGACATTAAGGGCTGAGGCGTTAGAGAATCAAAGGCTGGTAGCAAAGGTGACTGAAAATGGTGTTGAATGCAGGGCCAATGTGGCAGCAGAATTAATTTTAAATCGAAGGGGCCAGGGCTGGGGGTTTCAGGTGGAAAGGGTCTTAGGATCAGGCTTGGGCATGGGTACTAGGTCACCATGGCAACAGCCGGAGTGTTAACTTGCCTGGGCCTCTGCTTCCTCATCTGTAAAATGGAATGTATGTCACCAGGCTCCTGGGAACACAAATCATTCACCAAGGATTTTACTGGGTTTCTGGAAAGTGCCAGACACTTTGCTAGGTGCCAGGATACAGAAAAGACCATCTCTGTCTTCCCAGGAACTTTCTACTACAAGAGAGGCCATGAAAAGCCAACAAAGAGATTACAAATTACATAGAGAAAAGAAGGTAGGCAGAAATTGGGCCCATAGGGTGATACACACCTACAACTACTGCCTGGGAGGCTGAGGCAGAAGGACTGCAATGGTGAGCCCATCTTTGGGCAACTCAACAACTCGATGAGACTTGTCTCAACACTTTTTTTAAAAAAGAGGAGGGCGGGGGATGTAGCTCAGTGTGAAGGCCCTGGGTTCAATCCCCACTACAGGAGGTCAGAGAAGCCAGGGAGGTAGGAGGGGCATCTACTTTGTAGTTGAAGAGGCCAGGGAGAACCTCTCAGAGGAAGAATCACAGCAGTGAGAGAACTGAGAAGGTAGCTGTCAGACAAAGAGCAAAGGGCAGACGCTCCAGCGAGAGGACTCCCAGGAACAGGCAGCAGGAAGGGCCAGCTGTACTCCAGGAAGTGCAAAGAGGCCAGGAGCGCAGGGCCTGCGGGGAGATGGCGTGAGACCCGAAGGCGCACAGGACTATGAGCTGCGGCGGCAGGAAGCACTGGGAGGTTGGGAGGTGTGGGCAGAGGGTCCCAGGATGCTGTGGGGAGACTATCTGTGGTGACAGTCTCAGTGACAGATGGTGCTGTCCTGCAGCAGGTCAAGGCAGAGGACACAAAGGGAATGGACTCAGCAATCGCTGTGAGGCTGGGATCCATGGTCTTGTGGGCCAGGAAGAGGGAAGAAAAGCGTGAAGCCAGTGTGACCCCAAGGTCATGGGCTGGGGTGACAGCGGGGAAATCACTGTGCTTCTGCCATGGGTGGGATGAGGAAGTCGGGCCTTAGGGCCAGCATTACACATAAAATCCCTCATTTGGTACCTGGAGGACTGGGATTCTTAGTGTCTGTCTGCTGGAGGCAGTGACTTTCTGCCCTTAAATACAGTGGGCCACGACAGGGTTTGAAAGTGGGTGGAAACAGCTCTCTCTGAAATGAGTGACATAAAATTTCTCTCAGCAAGCTAACGCCTGGAGGTGAGCAGCTCCAGGATGCCAGCCAAGAAGTGGGGGCAACAGAGAACCATATGGTAAGGCTTTGCGCATCTCAGAAATCACGTTAATGAAAACATGTAACTATTAGAATGCTTCACATTGAAAGCTTTTATTTTGAAAAATAAAATACAAAAGTCATTAAGTTGTAAATGTATGTGGTACTTTCCCAACTTTTGAGAAACAATGTAATGAATTACTTAAATAATTAAGGTTTAATACTATCCACATCAATACATTTAAACAGGCACAAATGTTCTACAAAACACTGGAACATGTAGGGACCACCATCTCCAAAGGCAGCTGCCCGTCCTGCTCGGAGGATGCCATTCACACCCCCCTACGCACACAGTGTGGAGTCCTGCGAGGGAAAGACAGGACGAGAGCGGAGAAAACACGGAGCAGCCGTCCCCTCCGGGCACGGGGCCCAGGACGCCGCCGTCGCGGGGTCCAGCCACAGGGTCCAGAGCACGTGCCCAGACAGCGGGTCCCTTGGCGGCTGGG
This sequence comes from Dinomys branickii, assembly GCA_004027595.1. NCBI lineage: Eukaryota > Metazoa > Chordata > Mammalia > Rodentia > Dinomyidae > Dinomys > Dinomys branickii. The sequence continues at coordinate 41,611 of PVLD010003493.1, read as the reverse complement.
CTTGAGCAGGTGCTACCGAGGGCCCAGCGCGGGGACACCGGCCGAGGAGCAAGCGACAACAGACTGGATGGTCACGGTGCACGCGGCCACCGACCTCAGCAGAGGTCAGCGGTGCTAGAAGCTCCCTCTCGCTGAAGCTCCCTCTCACTGAAGAGGCGGGGTCTCTCCTAGGGCAAACAGACCCCAAGTGTTACCCGTGCAGAGCTCCTGTCCGCGCTCCCTGCCCTACCCGCGCCCCCTCCCGGTTGGAGCCAGGAGGCCAGGCAGCACAGGGGTGGGGACCAACCAGGGGAGCCCAACTTCCCAGAAGGAAGGGCTGCTGCTGGAAGGCCGCGGGCCTCCGTTTGGGAGGCCTCGGACCCTGCAGGAAACTTCTCCATGCAAAACATGCCATGGCGGCCCGTTTCTTAGGGCCACAACCTCCATCTGCAGCTGAGGGCACTGCGGGGATGCTGGCATTGAGGGTGCTGAGGTCGCCAGGCTGCCCTGCACCACTGACAGTAGACACCGAGGTTCTTTAAAGGGAATATTACAGCCGGGGATGTAACTCAGTGGCACAGGTGCCTGCCTGGCAAACGCAAGGTCCTGAGTTCAACTCCCGGTATCAAAAAAAAGGGGAGCATTAGAGAGAGAAGCAGTGACCATTATACAACTGTCAAGGGGTCCAAAAGATGGGCAGACAGATCAGGATTTCGCCGAAGGCGCTCTCCAGCCTCCGCCACCTGTGCTGGGCCCCCAGCAACCCCATAAGCGAACGCTTCTGTCCTGTGAAACCTGGTCACTAAGTGGGTCTCTGTGTGTGTAGGGTGTGGCGTATATCCTACATATTTTGAAAGCACTTAGGCAACATCAACCAAGGCCTAAGAACTACTGTAACCCATCCCTATCCGTAGAGCATGCTCCTGGCTTCCAGCATGTGCTCCTTACCAAGAAGACAGCGGTGATTCTGAAACCCACTATTGGCTCAGGGCATCCACGCTTTGACTTGACACAGAAGCACGCATGGCCTATGTTTACAATCCATTCAAGCTGTGAACATCTCTCATTTGAATTACTTAACTCAGTTTCCTCATATAGTACAGCAGGAAGAATACCACTTACCAGATGCTTTGAGAACTGAATGAGATTATAAACATATTCTGTATCATACATCACATGTGTCATGTCATACCCACATACACATGTGTGCACGTGCGCGCACATACTTGGTACCCTATGCCTGGTTCACAGCACACACTCAGTAAATGGTTACTATATAAAATAAAAATAAAGCGTTTTGCTGGGACTGCCCTCTTCCAGGCAGTAGACAAAATAAGAGAGAGAAGGGGCACCCGATATGTCCTGGGTCTTGTATAGTGCATGGAGCTTTCCTTGGCCACATACATGTGAGTCTGAAAGCAGGACAACACTGTGGCCACCAGGGCAATGGTGCTATTCAAAAAGGACACCTGCAATAGTCCAGGCACAACTGGAAGTCTACAGTGTCACCGTCTCCTGCTGTCTGTGTGACCCAGCTAGTGCTGGGCAGATTCCTACCAGGAGGTGAACGGTGCCCTGAGCACATGGAGCCTCTGTGGACCACCTGGGCGACTCTCCTTCAAAGGGGAGCAGTTGCCTCCGTTCTGGCTGGGCCTGACCCTGTTTCCATGCACTGATGTGTACAGAGCTGGCCGGGACCTTTCCTTATCCCTTCAATTGGCTTTAAGCAGCGCATATGGGTCCCGCGAGGTGCTGCTGGCAATCTCCGGGGATGGCAGGCGTGTTTCGCCACTCCCCGTTGCTCCCTCAAGTGAGCTGGGATGAGGTGGGATGTGTGAGCCAATTCCTGGGACTGAACCTCAGGAATGGAGGCCGTGACTTCCTGGGCTGCAAGGATTACCTTCAGAGCTGAAGCACCAATCCCCAAACATTATAGATACTATCTCAGCTGTGGTATGCAGATGACTCTTTCTGCATATCCTTCTCCCAGTGTAATGCAGAGAGGATTTGGGGCCTCCGACCTAGACCAGCTCCCAGAACTCACCTGCTTCCCATCATTCTCACAGTCAATCATCCTCAAGCCACTCCCTTCTCCATGAATTAATAAATCCCAGGTTCTGCCCTGGCTTGAGGCCTTTGCTCTAGATGGCCACCATCGCAGCCCAACTGAGGACCCTTCGGCTCCCATAACTACAGACGTGCTTTAGTGTCTTTATTCTCACCATGGGTTGCACTGGAAGTGGTAGATTGGAATTAACTCACTAGGATTCTAATAACTTTTCATGGGATCACAAATAGAAACTTCCTGGGCTGTGGACTGGGAAGGGCTTGCTATAACACTCCAAGCACCGGGCTTGCTTCCTGAGCCTCGCAAAGGAAAGGACCAGTGGAGAAGGAAGCTGGAGAGAAAGGCGCCTGGGCTCAGGCGAAGCCCGCTGCACCCAGGAAGCCACCGTGGGGCCGGACAGAGTGGGGTGGGGGGCTTGTTCCCTTAGAGTTCCTGGCATAACAGGCATAAAAAAGGGATTGTGAAAATGGTTTTCTTAATTCACTAGAAGTGTGGCCTCCTCTCCTCCCAAGATGATTTAAAGCAGTTAATACCAAGTAGGCAAAACTATGAGACAAGAAATCAACATCAGAATTTTAGAAAAGTTTTCCAAGCTCCAAACGATCTCAAGCATCGCTCAAGAGCAAGAGAGATTTCTAAGAACGCCTGCGGGGCTGTGCGCAGCCACATCAGGGAACTTGGGTTTAAACCCAGCATTGTCACCCAGTTGCTGTGTCCTGGCCGATGTCCACACACACAGACAGAAAGGGAGCTCAGAAGGCCTGGCTGGCCAGCTTGCAGCGTGGCCCTTAGCTACAAAGAGACAAGGCAGGGCACGAACGCAAGGCATCGTCATTTGTCAACATGAGCAAGGGGAGACTTGGAAAAACAACCAAACCAGAAACAGACAAATTGGTGCAAACACTTTTTCTGGAGCACACACAGCAGCGTGGGGTGGCAGGAAAAGCCCCAGCCAGAGGGCAAGAGGTGGAGCTCTATGGCTCTGGGTGTCCCCTACTCTGGGACAGCATCAGACGCCTTCTCAGCAAACAGGCAGGGGCTCGGCCGCCCCAGGGTCCGTGGCGCTAACACACTGTATCATCTCCAGTCCTTCACCCTAAACATAACACCGCCCGCTGTGTACAGGCTTACTTTGCCAGGCTTTCAGAAGACATCGTTCTGGGTGCTCTTACTACCAATCTCTTACTAATGGACAAGAGCTGGGCTGGAGGTACAGCTCAGTGGGGTAAGTGCTTGCCGCTAAGCACTAAGGCCCTGAGTTCGATCCCCGGTCCCGGAAAAAAAAAAAAAAAAAAGGAACGGATCTAATGGACAAGAGCTTAGTTTCTTCATTTTACAGAAGAGATGGAGACACAGAGGTGAAGGGACTGGGCCGTGACACGGCCGGGATTCCAACCCAGGCAGCCTGGTTCCAGAGCTGGCTCCCCTTGGCTGCGCCACCTCTGAGCTCGAGCAGCAAACACAAGCCCTGGTGATGTCCCCAGCCTCACCTCACGGAGAAGGACGATCCAGGCTCTGCTACTCCACTTGCTCCGTCTGCTGAAAGAAACGAAGACGGTCAAAGCCCTTGAGTCTGGTCAGCACGACAAGCGAGTGCCCCTTCTGCGACACCGGGGCAGCTTGCAGGCCCGCAGATGTCACATAAACTCAGCTCGCCACTGTTGTACGCAGAGAACCGGGCAGGGCGGAGCCTATAACTCCAGTGCTGAGGGAGGTGGAGGCTGGAGGGCCACAAGTTCAAGCCCCACCTAGGCAATTTAGTGACTTAGCAAGACCCTGTCTCAAAAAATAAAAAGGTTTGGGGATGTGGCCTGGTGGTGAGAGTGCTCTGGGTTCCATCCTCAGTACAACCAACAACAAAAAAGAACTTGGCCTGCTTCCCCGGGTTTCAGAGGGAGAGGCTCCACACCCTGGAATTTCCTGAGTAATAGGAGCATTTTATTTTTGTTTATGAGCCCCTGGATTCACCCCGGAGGTTACATTCAGAGATGAGATGAGTCAGGAGGAGGCCTGCTCACAGAAAGATCGCCACTACAGAGAGGGCCCGGAAGCCCGTGGAGTTAAGCGTGGGTGCCGAGGCTCAGGCGCACACACAGAGGTAACAGTGCGATGCGAGCTTGGCCCTGTGGGGATGGGGCCATGAGCTCTGGTCAGGTGCCCCGGCCCTCACCTGCGTCTCTCCAATGTGTTCCTGACCTGCACCCTTTGTTACACAACTGTATCTGCAGATACAGCGCTATCCATTCAGGCCCACACCCACGATGGCTTCATGGGCTTCTGTTTTCTCAGTTACACCAAAATCCTTTCTAGCTCCTTTCCAAATGTGAGAGAGAGGGCTGGGGATATAGCTCAGTGGAATAAGCGCCTGCCTAGCAAGCATCAGGGTCCTGAGTTCGATCCCCAGTACCGCAAAAAAAACACCAAATGTGAGAGAGAGAGGTGGTATGTAAAGCTATCGATGGTAAGGATCTGGGATGTGCCACTGAAAACACCTTTTTCTTTTCTTTTTTCGAACTTTTTTCTTATTGAACATCGTCATACACAGTATAAAGGTGACCAGGTGCGGTGGTGCGAGCCTGCAGCCCCAGAGCTCGGGAGGTGGAGGAGACATAGCTCATTCATCCTGGGCGCAGGCCCTCTCTCGCATCTGTGATGCAGCACTTCATCACCAACGTGGGGCTGGGACACTTTCAGACCCTGAGCTCAGGACCGAGTCTTGTTCTCAAGTCACAAGGGCTCAGCACCGCAGGCTGCTGCGCTAGCAAAGGGTGAGCATCACGCGGGTGGTGTCACCTGTCTCTGCCCACCCCTCGCCAGGCTGAGGTGATGCTCAGAGTGGGGAAGCTGTCTGAGCTGCTTTAGGCTCACCAGCCCTATCACTGCCTGTTTTTCTCCAACTAAGGAACGAGACTGGAAGGCAAGCGAGTGTGATATTCAGCTCTAACTGGGCTGGAATTTAATTTTTATTTTGCTGCTATTGCTGTTTTGCAGTGCTGGGGATTGAACTTAGAGCCTTACACATGCTGGGCAACTGCTCTACCACTGCCTCTGGATTAAATTTTTTTTTTTTTTTTATTTGAAAGAGGCTCTTGGGACCAGGGATTTAGCTCAGTGGCACAAGCCCTGTCTGGCAAGTGCGAAGTGCTGAGTTTGATTCTCGGTACCACAAAAAAAAAAAAAAAAAAAAAAGAAACAGGGTTTGCTATGTAGCTCAGACTGATCTTGAACTCCTTGAACTCGCTATGTATCCCAGGCTACACTTTAACTTATGGTGATCTTCCTGCCTCAGCCTCCCAAGTGCTAAGATTACAGGCATGCACCATCATCCCTGGCTAATTTTTCAAAGAATAAAACTGACAAGCTTCAATCTCTCAGATTCTTTCCGAGGGCCAAGGACCATGTATATAGCATGTTCACCAGTCTTCTAGGCTCCAAAGAAAAAAGCTAAGTGGCATGTGCGTGTGCAGCTGTACATTTCACTGCAAATTAGACAATTGGAGGCTGCGGCGCAGTCACCCGCACACACTCCTCACATGTCAAGTACCATGTGGCTTGAGCACAACCTCACTAGCAAACAGAATTTACACATCGATAAAGTATTTCCCTAGTTTTGGAGGATACTGAGTTCTCTGAAATTAAGACAGTATTCAATTATTGTTAAAATTAACAAATTCCAGACATCAATCTTCCTACCACTGCACAAATCGTTATCCCTTTTTCTTTTTTCTCCTTCCATTTCATTTTATTTAAAGAGATTACTTCATGGAAGAGCCAATCTCTTTACAGGAGCAGGAAGCAGATGCAGCGGACAGCATACCTGGGCTTTGTCTTTCAGGAAGTCAGGGAGCTGGAATTCTCCTTTATAGACCTGCAGGAAACAAAGCAGGGGTGAGCTGGGGACAACGGGCGCCGTCCTCAGGGAGCGGGGATGCACAGGACGCCTGCTACTGACTGGGTGACGGCCTCGGTCCCGGCAAGACAAGGAAGACAGAGCCCAGGCTGCAGCGCAGCGCTGGACACAGCCCGCTCCCGGCTCTGCCGGCCTGGGGCCTCCCGCTGCACTCGAGGAGGCAGCGGCGATGTCTGACACCTGACATCCGAGCCCCAGCCGCGCCAGCGGAGAGAGAAAGCCTGCTGGCGCAACGCAGAATCCACGCAATTCAGGGCTGCGCTCCTCGGGCTGCCTTTGGAATTCTCCAGGTTTTACCACTGGATATATTCAAACTTTACCTCCCTCAATTTGTCCATTCATACCGTAGTCATTTTAACATAAGGTGACTCTTAAAACGATGTGTACTTTAATCTCATCAAATCTTGTAACAAACTTATTTTCAATATATAAAAATATTTCTAATACAAGCAGTAATTATGAAACAATTTTTTAAAAATAGCACTTATAGTAACACCAAAAATCTGCCAAATACCTAAGAATAAATATAATAAAATATATGTATAACTTTACACAGCAAACCACACAACGATGAGGGAAATGAAGGTCCCAAAGGAGTAAACAGGCCTGCACTTTCAGGTACAGGCAGGTTCAACATGGTGATGACACCCGCTCTCCTTAAACTATCCTCAATCAAAGGCTCATTTGTTGTTGTTGCTGTTTAAAAGAGAGGATAATTTCAAGCTGATTATAAAAGTTATATGGAAATCCATACGGTTAAGAATCGTCAAGGAAACCTTAGAAAGAACAAAATGTGGTTTTATTCTAAAAGGTATCAAACATTACACAACTACAGCCAACCTATCCACCCATGTACAGTATGTACATGTGCACACATCTCTGGTGAGATACTTCTATAGCTGTAATTAGGGTATCAAGGTTTGGCACAGGGACAGGCAAATGTATTAGGAGACAGAGTAAAGACTCCAGCAACAACCCCCTATGCACTGACACCCGGTCTCTGACAGATGGACGGACAGACGGGCGCTGCACAGCAGTGAGTGAACACACCCCTGCAGTCAACGTGTGTTGCGATCACAGCAGTGAAAACATGCACTGCTGCTCCACTGCCAGTAACACGGGGTGGGTGGCCCTGAAGAATGACACTACGAGTCTGCACTGTAGGTGTTAAGGCTCAGGAGCAGGCAGGGCGAATCTGAGCTAGAAGCCGGGCGCTGCCTCCTCTGGGAGAAGGCAAGGTGACCGGACAGGGGTGAGCAGGCTCAGGGCCTCTGCGGCCTCTGCTCTCACACCAAGCTCTCTGCAGCTTATGCCCAGATTAGCAAATCCCTGCTAACTCTCTCTTTTTGTGATTTACTACAAAAATCAGTAAGGAGCCAGGCGTGGTAGCACACGCTTGTAATCTCAGCACTTGGCAGGCTGAGGCAGGAGGATCACGGTGAGTTCAAGGCCAGCCTGAATTGCAGGGTAAGACCCTGTTGCAAAAAAAAAAAAAAATCAGTAAGGAATGACAAAACGAGTTGCAACACTAAATATTAAATTTTCCAGATACTGATGGAGAGGTGAGGCTTACACGAAGCAGGGACCCTAAGTATGTGAGGTCATGGTGTAAACAAAACCCAAGGGGGGCAGGGAGCGAGAGCAGAGAAAGGCCTGGTGGAAAACAAGTAGGGCTGCCCAGGGTTTTCTCCTCTCAGCGCCCTCCAGGGAACAGACGCTTTAAAAGGACCACAAAACTGACTTCAGAACACTTTCCACTGACAAAGCACTTTCTGTGTGGTGCACGAAACCAATTACTGCATTCCTGTGCAAGCAGCAGTCATGCACTAGATTTCCTTTAGTTTAATGAGCAGCGCGTGGGCTGACTGTTCGCTCAGGCACTGAGGGCTCCACAGCCACAGGCAGGACTCGGAATCTGCTGTTTCTACACATCCCCCCCACTTCCAGCCCTGAAGAAGCAAGGAGAACCAAGTAGGCTGCCGGTCTGGAGAGCACAGTGGCACCAAAAATAATCAGATGTCATCCCACCACTCTGGGAGGCTGAGGCAGGAGGATCACAAATGGAACCATAGCCTGAGCAACTTGGTAAGTTCCTGTCTCAAAAAGTAAAAAGAAAAAAGGGCTGGGATGTAGCTCAGTCAGAAGGCCCTGGGTTCCATCCCCAGTACTGAGAAAACAAAAACAAAACAAATGCCAAAGTAGACATTAAGGCTCTTTACGACCCTCCATATACCAAGCCACGGGCAAGCCCCTGAAGCTGGCAACAGCCCCAGACCCCAGAACGCACAGCTTCTGCGATAAAGCGACCCTGAAACTCGGGCACAGTAAGAGGGTAACAATAGTAAAACAAGTTCTCACAAGATGTTGGGATACAAGTCAATTCAACACTATCAACCGTTTGTGGAATTTCCCATTGAATCATTTCACATAGTAGGTGTGAAATCACAGAAAGTAAACTGCAGAAAAGGAGGGCCCCTGTGCTGCCTCTCCAAATCCCACCCCCTTTTGAGGGGGATATTGTTCTTTCTATAGACCCAGCAACTAAGGCACAGGAAAGTTTAGGAATTTGTCCAATGCGGTGACACAGAAGCTACCGCAGAACTGGGGCTGACCTCCATCCCAAAGCTCACCCCAGTGGACCTGTTTACTCAGCAGAAGGCCAAGGACGGAGGGAGGCTCTGGCTGGGAGCCCAGCAAGCGACGACCATGGCATAGGCCAAGGTGATGGCCATGGGGTGACGGGGCTGGGGGATTCGGGGCCCCACCGCGCTGCTGAGCACACTCAGATCGCCTAGCAGATCAGGGGCATGATGAAGACGCAGATGGAGGCAAAGATGATGCCAAGGCCTTTGGCCTCAGCAGCTGCGGACTGGCACAGGAAGTAGCCACCCTTCCCGGGGAACCGTTCGAAGGAGCGCGCATGTTCAGAGACAGAGCTGTAGCTATGTTGAGCTGGAGGAGTCTATGAGGGAGCAAATGAGAATGGCAAGCCCACAGCTGGCACCGAGGCCGAAGTCCGGCTGGGTACGTACGTGTGAGGCACACGTGGTGTGGAAGACTTGGCACCCCATGAAGTAACTCAGGGGCTCAGGAGGGGAGAGAGCGCGCGACCTGCACACAGTGGGATGGCAGTGCCAGAGCAACCGGGATCAAGAGTTTTGTTTGTTTTTTAAGACACAAGAAAGAAGAGAGCTTTTGTGTGTGTGGTATTGCTACATCCTGAGGCCTTTCTACTTTGAGACTGGGTCTCACTAAATCACCAAGTTGCCCAGGCTGGGCTTTGACTTGTGATCCTCCTGCCTCAGCCTCCCAGGGTGCCAGGATGACAAGTGTGCGTCCCTGTGGCTGGCTACATGTTTGTTGATGGGGAAGATCCTGCTGGGAGCAGGAGACATAGGGAAAGGTTGTGAGCTTGGGCTCACAAGGAGTAAATGTGTTGGGATGGAAGCACGGATGTCGCTTGTGAACAGACTTACTGTTATGATAATGGCCAGCCACTGTGCCCCAGGTCCCTGCTCAGCCTGTCTGACCTGTGGTTAAGGACGCACCTCTGTTTTCCTTACCATGAGAAGGTGATCACGTAGTTACTGTTAAAAAGCACGAGGCAGTCATCAATAGGCCTTATTTTTAGAGCCATTTTCTACTTACATTGGGCACAAAGCAGACGCCTCATTTATTTCCTCCAAGTCCACCCCCTTTTTGGGTAGGGGTTGCAACAGGGCCTCGCTATGTAGTTCAGACCAGCCTTGAACTATGTAGCCCGGACTGGCCCAGAGCTCATGGCAATCCTCCTGCCTCAGCCTCCTGAGGGCTGGGATTACCGGAGTACGCCACCACACCAGCTTCCCCTTTTTTGAATTCACTCAGTATGTGGTCTTTCCAGATCTGCCCCTTTCACTCAGCAACATGCAGTATTATTTCTTCTGTCTCTTTGTGCTTGGCAGTGTACTTCCTAAACTGAATACTATTCTAGTGTCCAAATATATTAAAGCTGACTTCTTATTGCTGGACTGGGGAATGAACCCAGGACTTCCACACTTAGCTACCTCCCCAGTCCATTTTTATTTCTGGGGACAGCGTCTCACTAAGTCACCTAGGCTGGGCTGGAGGTTTTGATCCTTCTGCCTCAGCCTCCCAGAGTTGCTGGGATTACAGGCCTGCACCACCATGTGATTGTTTTTATTTTGAAAAACTGCGTCCTCTTCTTGTTCCTCTCCGTGTCTCATCTGGAATGCTGATTACACTCCCGTTTTCTTCCATCCCACTGCTGCGGTTCCGCGGAGGTTCTCCCGGCCCCGCCCATAGAGATGTCCTTCACATGTTGGGCCGGACTTGGCGGGAAAGTGCTGAGACGCTTACCGGAGCTCTGCGTCTGGGGGCTGCGTGTGATTCGCGGGCTGCTTCCTGAGCCGGTACTTGATGGGTCTTTCCTATGGGGTGGCCGAGCGCCCAGAGCGGGCACTGCTCCCTCACCGGCGGGAAGCGGGGGGGGGACCGGGAAGCCTGGTGCGCGTGCGGCCCCCCCCCCCGGCCCGCCCCCCGGTTCTGGCGTGTCTGTGGAAGGGTTCTGCTTTTCACAAATGGGCTTTCACTTACAGCTGGTTGTCAGCTTAGAGCCTCACCTCAGTTCCTGGAGTTACTCCGTGTGTGTGTGTGTGTGTGTGTGTGTGTGTGTGTGTGTGTGT